>JAOYNN010528463.1:0-14568 GCA_025770095.1 Goniobranchus kuniei
GAACTCTACAAACAATCTTCACACTGCTCTTGTAAGGATTTTAGGTGACAAGGATGTTGAAACTGAGCTTTTCATTTATCTCTTATTTCTCTCTTGGAGTCACATTTTGCTTGACTGGATGCTGTCAGGAAAACTGGTTGTAGAAATACTAAATATTAATAAAAATGTTTGAAATTTTGGACATGAGATTAGAAAGAGTCTATGTCAAAACATATGTTGTTGGTTTTGTGTCAGCTGTTTTGGGTTTGTCTGGCCAGGTGGGGGGTTACGGTATCGAAACACCCTGTAGATCTACATCTACATGCCTGGCCAGAACTTCTTTGTCAACGCTGAATCTGGAGGTGTTGCCACTGGTATCTGGATCTAGAGCTTCATTCATGCATTGAGGCAAGAAATCATCCTCTTCATCACTTTCCTAACTACTTACATCATTATACAGATTAGCATCATCAATGTCAGTCATTCTACACCTTTTTATAAAGTTTAAAGCTTTGAAGGCTGTAAGTAACGGACAACAGCTTCTTTGTCTCTCCGCCATTGGAAGGAAAGATCAAGATTTCGTGTCGGTAGATCGAACAAGAAAAATAAGGCTACTAATATTTCGCTAACACAAAGAAAAGAAATAATTATCAACTGAACCAACCTTAGTCTTTCTTCACCAACGTATTGAAAGAGTTTTAAGTCCTGATTTTCTTCATAAATAGAAGGATAAGCGTTGCGTCATCAGCGTGTCGATTTCACAGGCCTAAAGCACATAGGGTAAAAATAAAGGCCCATGGATTCAACAGGCCTATTGCAGTGAAACGGTTAAGTCAAGTGCGTTACTTAGTTATTTTGAGGGTTTAAGTTTAACATCACTTTTCAACATGAAAGGTTCCTGGAAAAGATCTTCAAGTTGGTTCGTTATTTTGTGGGTTTATCATGTGACTTTTCAACATCGAAGGTTGTCTAGCGACAGTGCTATTTTGATATGTTTATGTACTGCTAAATATGAGCCATAAGGTATTTGAAGTCAAGAAAGTCATCATTAATATATAGCCTACAATACTACTAATACTAATCTTTAAAAACAATTGACAACAGCCATTAGACCTTTAATCTGTGGGTCAAAGGTTCGATTCCCACAGTGGACAATTTAAAAAAGACATAAATTGTGAAAGCAAGTGTTTGTGTAATCCTCTTCATTTAATTACATTTTTTTATTTTTCCTTTTCAGCGCAAATTCAACAATTGCTTATTTCATTTCAGAAAAAATTTCTCTATTTCTATAATGTAGGGGGCACAATTTTTACATGCATTTGGGTAGTAACTGTTCAATGTAGAGTAACTTTTGTGATGTAAGTGTGTTTGTTGGAGAGACAGAGAAAATATGTAGGTGTAATTCAATTCATCCAGTATAAGATGAAAAGGTTATTATTTATTTATAAGATTCTTCCTTATTTTAATCATGGGCGAGACGGTGCACCTCTGTAAGTAAATTAACAAGTAGCATTTACATTGCCTTAGCCATGCATGTGAGTCCTGGACCTTACACCAATTTGACATCAGAAAAATACAGTGGAGTCTGCTTTAAATAAACTCACTTAAGATGCAATCTTAGTTAAGATAAACTATTCGCCTGGTCCCATATTTCATCTTAATAAGTCTACTTATCAAAGTCAGGCTAAGATAAATGGTTATTGCTCGCTGTCACCCTAAGTCTGCTTAAAATAAACTTTTCAAGTCACTGTTGCCTCTCTTCCACAACCCGACGGCCAGTGGGTGGGAAGGTTTTTGAAAGTTTTTCACACTCTACTAAGGCTGATTTTCGCTGATATTATTCATCAACACCCATCCCTTGTCCCCACTCCTCTTCCTTTCGGGAGAGCAAAGCGTAACGCATTGCTAGATCTATGACAGGCTTAAAGATTCTAATTTAGTTCACAGTAGGTGCCCCTGTTAGGAAATGGATAAGATAAACCTCGGTTAAGATAAACTCTTTGGCCTGGTCCCAAGGAGTTTATCTTAAGCGGACTCCACTGTAGACGCTATTGAAGTGAAATGCTATAAAAAACTTTTAGTCATAACATGGCAACAAAACAATAAATATAAAATGAAGAAGTTAGAAAACAGATAAGAATTGAAAACAACACAGTGATAAAACAAATCAAGAAGCAGAAAGTTGAGTTTGTTTGGCCATATAAAATGACCTTTCAGTCTTGAAAGGTCAATCATGAAGGGTAAGGCCGAAGAGAAAAGGAAAACGGGACAACCAAACAGACAACGGAAAGATGATATACAGAGGTGGTTCGGAATGAGCGTGACGGGACAGGACACCTGGCAATGAGTCGAAATCATTACCGATGGTGTGTCTGGACATTAAAACAAACCAGCACAAAATGATAAGTGTGATCTTTTAAATGTTTGGTACTCCCATGTCACCATGTTGGTAAATTGGGTTGAAGAGAGACACAGATACAATTAGTAGTGAGGAAGTTCACCCCCAAAATGAGGGAATACACATATATATATTTTCATACGATAAAAAAAATATTTTTTTTTATGATAGGATTGACAGAGGCTTGTTATGAAAGGTAAACCTTGTCATGAAAGGTAAATGCACTGTTTTGGAAGCAGTAGCGTAGTTGAAGGCGAGGCCCCCATTCAAAAAGGTTTTATATCAATCCTTGTGTTAGGAACAAAGAGAAGATGGAATTGATTTTCGCCTGACCAGCAGCTTGTCATCATAATCATTCATTCAGGTCAGTGGGATGGGGGGAAGAATATAAAACAGAGATGTTCAATTCTTACCATACTCATCCTTACTTAAAAATAAATCATATGTAAAGTGCATACTCCCCAAGGAGATCCCACACCAAGTATTTCATGAATGTAATTACAATATATATTATTATAATTCTGCCCCCATTGACAAACCAACGTATCTGACATGAATCAGTTTTCTATTTCGTTTTCATAAATGGACAGCTAGAAACTATATCCATCTGGTACAAACAAAAGTATATGGTTAAACACAACTTACTATCGTCAATCATCATTCCAACTAAACGTAAAATAGGTTGGTAACTCTAACCCGCACCACCTCAATTATTGACTAATAACTTGGCTTCTAATGCGATCTATACCCCAAGCTGCTAAATATGCTTCCTCAAACCTATCTTGCACAAAATACCAGAATATGAACTTTGCAGCTATAGTAGTTTTGCTGTAAAGGCCTTGTTTGTTGGCTAGGGATATTGATTATCTTTTTTGCAATTCTCATGACCCCACTAACATTTCTTTACCTCTTTTGTACAGGTGAACCATCATTACTGCTGAAAGTTTTAGGCCACATCAACTGACGACTGAACAAAAAGGATATGTATGATATGATAGTATGGTAATAAATCTAGATCTATTGGTGATAGATCTAGATCTATTCTATTGCTATGTTTTTGTAGGCCTCATCATGTTTTAGCCCAAACCCTACAACATCAAGGTCCAACTTGAACTGGCGTGGGTCTAACTGTTATCCCCATTCAGACGCGACATTTTCACCATCACCGTAAGCCTTTAAGGCCTGCGCTAGTCCATCATGTAAGTAGGCTCAGGGCCTGCAGCATGGCACTGTGTATTGTAATAAACACTATGAACTAGGCTAATGGACCCCTTTACACACATTCATATGGAATCTAGCCGTCAATATTTGAGTACTGCATTGCACTAATTCTCAGGTCAAAAATGACCCAATCGGGGATCTGTGTTACAGTTTGGCATCGAGGCAGCGCGGGTTAAAGAGGCTGATCATCAAACGTTTTTGGCATTCATCTTGAAAACACAAAATGTGCAGATACGTCAGTCTACCATTAGGGGGCAGAATTACCCTACTGTACATTGTGGAGCAGAGACAATAGCTTCATGGGAAAATATGCCCCGAATACACCAAGGACTTCACAAACACAACATTCACTGGGGTTGATAAATATATATATAATATACAATCCATGTACATATATATAAATGTAGACATGTACATATGTATAAATGTAGACGTCCTTTCAACCATCAATCATTGTTTAAGTACAGCCTGAACAAGCCTAGCAAATCTATCATGGCTACTCAACACCATCTCCATTCAATTATCTTCAGCAGGACCCTGAAATTGTGACTTTTGGATTGGACTGGGCTGGATTTGAAGATAAAGATTGCATTTATACGGCGCTTTCCATCGTTCTATGAACAATCTCAAAGTGCTTTAAAATACTTTATCCCCTAGCAGGCATACCCCCTCGGGAGTAGGCCTATAAAGTAAAGTGAAGCACATTTTGCACAACAATACCAGTCTATTGCAAGGTACTGATTTAAACCTAAGTCAAGTGAAGCAAATGGCGTCAATTTTATTGCTTAACTGACAAGCGGCAATATCGCCCGCCATCACCTTTTATGTGGCAGGAGCGCCCGCGATCGCCCGCTGACAATTGTCCATGACATACTTTATTTAAGTAAAGAATAAGCTCCTTTACAGTCTGGTCTCGGTTATCCAAAATTCAGAAATCCGAATCCCGCGGTAATGGCCCTGTAGAGAATATTGGAGATGAAATAGGAGATGAATGGAATATAGAATCTACACTTATTGCAGAAAATAGAGGAGATGATGAGCTGGGGCTAGACTCTTAGACGACACCATTGTTTCTCGATCTGAGTCTAGGTCTAGATCTAGTCCCGATGTTCATTCCTAAGACAGTGCCCGTAGACTGATCAGTTTCAGAATGATAAAATTGATGCTTTATCCTACTCAACAGAACAAATCTGGGTGAAATAGATCTTGATCATACATCAGAGCCTTTGACTCACGTCTCTAAGTTGTTTAGTTCAATATTATGTTGAATTTTGAACAACATGTAAGATAGAGTTATGCCCCTTATATCAGTCCTTCACCGTTGTTGATTTTGAGAAAGGCTCTTTATCAGTTAAGGAAAAAAAAACATAAGTAGTCGGTGGCGGGAACAATCCAGAGACCTCCCCACCTCAAGGTGACGCCTTAACCATTGAACCGTCATATATACATATACATTTAACTACAAATGTTTGAGAATTAAATGGCATGACAGAACAAGTAACAATGAAATATTGGAAACAAGAAGAATGAAACCATTGAGCAAAGAAGTAAAAGTACAAAAAATTGAAATCTATCTGTCACATCTCAAGACAAGATGAAGGAAATGACTGCACTAAAGGCTAAACCTGGATACTACACGGGAAATGAAAACTGGGATGACCGAACACTACATGGCGAAGTACAGTGTAGTAGTAGAGAAACAAAGCAGAATGGAAGACACGGGGCAAAGTAAGAAAAGCAGCAACCAATAATGGTGAATGGAAAACATCTGTGAAGGTCTTATGTGACAGAGTCAGGAAGGAGCAAGGTTAACAGGTAAACAGATGCAATATATGTCAGTACCTTGCCTGAATGGTTCATGTAGAGATGTCGGATAACATCTGAGGTAGATATTGGTGTTGGAAACACATACATGTTATCAATTCCTGTGATATTTGATGCTCGACCTTTGGTGACGAATGTGGCTTGGAATTGGGACATACAGACATCCCATACCCATACATATATTAACATCACTTGTAATACTGTAAGGCTGCTGTAGCTCAGTGGTTGCGTGTTGGCTTGCGGACAGAGAGGTAGCAGGTTCAACTCTTGCTACAGACATTTGCGATTTTTTCTCATCGCAAGAAAATTTAACTCGACCTAGGTGAAAATGGGTATAGCTTTTGCTGGAAAAATGCTCTGCGACTGATGACAAATCTATTCAGAGAATGATGGATAAACTTTGCCGCTGTCCATTTCATGCTATAGAAACCAAAATAAGCTCCAGCTCCATCAGCTAAATTCAGTTAAAAAACGACACCTTTTACTTTTATTTTACAATTACCCCCAATATTAACATCCCGCATTCATATACAGTGCAACCTATTTAAGACAACATTCGATGTAACAACATTCTATGTAAAACAACAATGTGCCCAGGTCCCGATTTTTGCCGTTTATATCCTTAGTAATAAAAACCTCACTATGACCACATAATTTTAGTAAAAACTATGTATAGCGACATCGATATGGCGATAATCGGCAACATGAAATTGACAGTGAAGATGACATTTCTCATCCAATGAAAACGCTTGCTTTCCTACCAATGATACCTTGCACTCATGATGGTACATCACTTCTTACATGTTAGAGGAGGCGGAAGATAAAGTGTGTGAAATGGTCTCCAGCATACAGAGACAAACAAGCATTAAAGATCACTTCAAAACATCAACATGATGAGTACGAAGGAAGATAAACAATTAACAAACCAAAGTGGGACTATCCTGGTATACGCCCACATACAATATAAACAGACAGGAAAAAAATTGCCCCACCCCCAAAACAAAAACAAAACAAAACAAAATACCAAGTTGAAGGGAACACGGCCTCAGAGGAACCGTATTTTAGTTCAGGCGAGGGCCCAGTCGATGCATCAGGGTCACCTACCTGTGCCAAAGTGTGCCGAGGTTACAGGATAGGCCTAGCCCTGTTATTGCATTAACGAATCTCTCTCTCTCTCTCTCTCTCTCTCTCTCTCTCTCTCTCTCTCTCTCTCTCTCTCTCTCTCTACCTCCGCCCCATTCTTTCTACCATAACTAAATATTTTATATCAATCCCAATTATCAAGGAGCAGGCAAAGATGTTCGCCAACAAGCGAGTAATGGCTAGCTCTATGTTTTCGAAAAGCGACATGGCATTATTTTCAAGGTTGGCGGTGGAGAGTATGCCTATTGGGTGCATTTTGGTGTCTATTAACACATATGTACTACAATTGTACTCGTGCTGGTCATAAGCCTGGATGAATAGAGGGATAATGGATGCCTCTCACTATAACGACATTTCTGTATAACAACATTTTTTTCTGGACCCGACAATGTCGTCATAGATAGGTTGCACTGTATATATCTATGGTCACTTGCAAGTCAAAATCCTGTTGCATTTGTCTTTATCCCTTAAATATTCATAAAGAAAAGCAAAATAGATTAACTTAAATCTGACAAAAAGCCCTTTATTATATGAACATCTGATGATATAGGCAAAAGAAATAACAAGCAACAATGAGCAAACAAACAACATATGACATACATTCCTGTCAACAGGAGGTAAACAGACAAGTGAAAGTCAATAGACAACACACGCTACTCTACCAATCATACCCATCTCCTAAACCTAGATAAGACAATCAAAAAGCATGCTCCTCTGCCAATCATATCCATCTCCTAAACTTGCGTAAACCAGTAAAAACGCGTGCTACTCTACCAATCATATCTGTCTCTTAAACCTGCATAAACCAGTAAAAACGCGTGCTACTCTACCAATCATATCTGTCTCTTAAACCTGCGTAATCCAATAAAAAACATGCCTCTCTACCAAGGATGTCTCCTAGACCTCTGTAAGCCAATGAAATTGCATGGCAATCCCTAGCTAGATATTGGCACTCTGTTGGCATTTTGCATTGAAAGCATCCCTGTTTTGTGTTTTTTATTGCTATGCTATAGGCCTACCAGTTGATCTGATAGAACTTGACAAATCTACACATGACAAGACTAAGACCTCCTAAGTCAAGAAAATGTACCAAAACTAGGACGACAATAGGAAAAGAATTACACTAGAAATATATTTCTTTGTCACTTATCAAGAATGCGCCATAACAGTGATAGACGTATTAGTCAGAGTCTGAGAGCACAATAGCATTTTCTGAACTCGTTTTGACCCTTTTGGAAAGGGAAGGCTGAGTGACACTTTCGGTGGCGCTTGCTTTCCTTTTACCTTCAGGACGTCCTCTTCTGGAATGCACGATAGGAGAGTTTTTAGTCGGAACAGATGCTGTGCTTGTCAGTTTCACAACCTTTGACCTGTTGGAATGCTCTTCTTCGTCAGAATCATCCAGAATCATAACACACCCATCCAACTCCCTTCTCGTAAGTGTTTGCACCCGTGAATCAGACAGTAAAGAACGAGAAGAGGCTTGATTGGGGTGCCTTTGAGGCGTGCGATTCAATCCTTTCCCCAAGGCCATCGTTCCTGCTGCAGATGCAAACTGTGCTCTGGCATGGCCTCTTCGAGACTGACTTGAAGTTGATGAAGAAAAGGTGCTGTTGTGCTGATGAATACTAGGAATTGGCACACGTGGACGAAGGGATTGCACTGACGCTGGCCGACCCCGCGAAACGACAGAACGTGGTGTTCCAAACCTGGCTAATGGGGGATGGAAGTGACTAGGTTTTGGAAGGCTTTGAGGATATGATCTTGGATGAGATGTGTACAAGTTAGTGCTAGAGCCTTTAAGTTTTAAATTTGGGTACTGGCTGCCATTCCTGTTGATTGTTTTCAATTCATGAGCAATTGACTCGTTGATATGAGTCCAGTTGATGGCCTTGTCTGATGATTTGTTTAACAGGTTTAACTTTTGCGATGAAGGACGGATATTCACCTGCTGTTGATCCTCTCTTGTGTTAAAGTTTGCACGACCCAAATTCAATGACTGGCCAGATTTAACAGTCTGCCTGACTTGGGATGAAAACTTCATAGCCGCTTGTGGCGGAGTCTGTTGAGCAGTGACAAGTTTAGGATTGCTGGCACTTGCTAGGTTTACCGAAGACTTGGGGGGTCTGCCTCTTTTTACCCTGCCAATTTCCACATAAGTGATTTCAAGGTCATCATCGTCGGCACTGGTTTCACTGTTCTTCGACTTCCTTCTTTTTCTTCCTGTGTCAGATTGCCCAACATTTTCATTGGACAAACGTTTTATATTTTTCTTGCCATTGCCTAGCTGACCAACTTCCTCCAACAACTTTCCCACCTCATTTCTTGCCGTCTCTTTCGATGACTTCCTGGGACTCGATACTTCTAGCCTGTCTGATACACTTGCATTGGTAGGACTTTCTGTCAGTTTTTCTCTTCCATCCGCCCTTCCTTCATTTTCATGATTGCCTTCATCATCATCATCACCATCCTCATCACCAGCCCCATTTGAATTTGTACTGCTTTCTGTTACCTCCCCTGCTTTTCCCGATTTCCCGTCCTTTACATCAAGAATGAGTTGTTCATCAGTTGAAACTGTCTCACTGACCTCAACATTTTCCTTCTCTGAACTCGTCTCTCTCTGACCATCACCACATGGCCTCTCTTTCTGCCCTTCCATACCTTCCTTTTGACTCCCGTCTTCCTCTTCACTGTCATTCATGATAATGGATCTGCACAGCTTTGCCACCGTATCATGTATGTCTTCCTCCTCTCCCTCTTCTATTTCAGCAGTAGGCTCAAACAGTCTATTGGATAACTGAGGTAATGCATCAGATTTCTTTCCATTTCCGACATTTTCACTCTGTCCATTTTCCTCCTCTTCGCTGATTTCATCTTCTTTTGAGGGAATGGGGTTTTCCACTTTTTCCATTATTGTACAGTCCTCTGTTTCACTGGTTTTGACTTCACAGCTCATGTCTGCATCAATCTTTGTTTTGGAAGTGTCCTGAGGATTGGTACAGGAAGCTTTGAGGTTCCTTGGCCTGAGATTTGCGTGGTCTGAAACTTTAATCTGTGGTGGTTTCTCATCACTAGCCTCATCTGAAACTTCTTCATAACTTACAACGTCTGACCTAGGCCTTTGTTCTAAACCCATTTTACTGTTCTTTTCAGAGCTGACAGTGAACACATTTTCTATATGCAGCTGAACTTGGCTTACACGACTTGTCCCAGAAGGACTCCTACTGTCATCACCTTTCTTAGCATCTTCAGATAGAGCGTTCCCATCAGATACAAAACAAGATTCATCTTCTTCACTTAATCTGCCATTCTTATTCCTCTCACAGCTTAACTTAATTGACAATCTGTCTCCAGATGGAGACATGGCAACATCTGCATCGCTGCAGTTGCCAAAATCCTCCTTTTTGTCTAGATTACGTGATTTCAACGCATCTGCTTTTCCATTTTCTTGTTCCAAAACAGTTAATTCAGTGCTTTCTTCATCAACCAGTACAACACAATGTTCATTCAAACTTGGCACTTCTGAGCCACCATGACAGGAACGTACTGAATCAGCCTTTCCCCTTATCCATTGATTTTCAAGTAAACAAACAGGATGCACATCGTTTTCCCTTAATCCTGAGTGCGAAGCCAATTCCTTATCTTCGTTACTTTGAGAAGCAGGTTCAAATACCTTTTCCGATTTTTTGGGACATTCATCCTTGTCAGGTTGGCTCAAGACTCCACAAACTTCGTCTGATTCTTTCCCTGGTACTGATTTATCAGAAGGTTCTTTTGATTGAATTTGACTTTGAATGCCAGAGATGTGTCTTTCATTGGAAAAAGCAGCATTGTTCCAGGAAGCACTGTCTGCCTCTGTCCTTACATCCAAGATTACTATCATGGCGCTGTCACATCCATCCAATTGGCTGGTTCCTTTGGGTTTGTTCAATGAATTAATTTCTGTATCGGCTTTTTCAAAGCCAGTCTCTTCACTGCCATTCACAGAGATGATTGTCAATTCACCCTTTTCGTTGTTTGATTTGTTTTCCGCTTCAACAGGTCCCACAAGCAAATCATTGCTGCCTATAACAGACCTTGATTTTTGTGAGTCATCTTTATTGTTAGGCCTCTCTTTTTTGTTATCAGTCAATTTGGCAGATGTAGATGAAAAATTAGTTTTGTTATTTTCTTCTACTGTACAACGGGATTTAGAATCCACATCAATGTTCGAGCTATCATCTGATCTATCTCTTTCGAAACCTTCGCGAGAAATTCCGTCAAGGTTCTCAACCTCTATCTCCACTTCCTCTTTGGACTTGAGATCCAAAGAAGCTTTCGATGCCGAACAAGCTTTGTGATTAGGAGAGCTCGCGGGATGAGGGGATAAAGCAGACTCCCCAGAATGTCTACTTTTCTTGTTCAGATCTTTATTTACATAATCTTTCTTCATGCTGTTCTGGTTTAATTTGTGTCCTGTTTCATTTCCTTTGTCCCTGCTCAATGGAACAGAACTGGATGGATTGGCCTGTTTTGTCCATTTCACTTTGTTCATGTCTTTGTCATCTATTATCTGAACATCAGAATCCTCCCCATTATCATCATCATCATTATCCACATCGCAATGTGAGCCAAAGTTGAATGCCTTTTTATGGACACTCTTATTGCAGTCAAGGTCATTCATCTTACATATGACCTTGTCACTAAGGCCGTCAATCACCCCCAAATGAGGTGAATCCGCACTCCTTGCATCATTGGACACCTCACAACTCTTATTGCTACTCTTTGATGGCATGGCAACATTCAAACTTATACTGCTTTCTGGTAGAAAATCTTGAGTTTGCATTTCATCACCGATATCTGTTTGGGTGTGCTGGCGGCTACAATGGGCTTTCCCACTCACTAAGTCGTCCCTTTGCCTTGGAACTTTGTTATCCAATGTGTCCCCAAAGTCAGCTACCATATCATCAGAAGCAATGTCCACTGAAATGTAAGAAGAACAAAGAAGGGAAACAGTGAAAAACACATCCAATGATAGTCTTATTCAAATTAGGAAACACATCCAATGACAGTCTTATTCAAATCAGGAAATACATCCAACAATTAAGACAGAGACAAGACAATGTTCGAGTAATTTAAATTATCAAATACAAACAATGGAAGATAATCTGAATTGTCAAATAAAGACAATGCTAGAGTAATTGGAATTACCAAATACAGACAATGGAAGGGTAATCTGAATTGACACAGACGATGGAAGGGTAATCTGAATTGACACATAAAGACAATGGTAGAATAATTTGAATTATCAAATACAGGCAATGGAATGGTACTTTAAATTGACAAACAAAGACAATGGTAGATCAAGTTGAATTATCAAATGCAGATGATGGAAGGGTAATCTGAATTGAAAAATAAAGACAATGGTAGAGTCATTTGAATTATCAAATACAGAAAATAGATGGATAATTTAAATTGACAAATAAAGACAATGATAGGCAAGCTTAAATCAATAAATAAATTCAATGATTGGAATATCCTAAATTAACAAGTACTACCTATTTGTTGATCATTACGCAAATCACTAAAGACTGTTTTAATGATTTCTTGTGAAACAAAATTTTAATTTTAAAAAAAAAAAAAAAGACTTGTTCGATGGTTTCTCTAGTCAAATGGATAGTGTGACACTACTGTTAATGTCATGGAAACATGGTGGAACAAACCTGAGTGACACCAAACATCTAGTTTTGAACCAAGGGTTACAGTTTAAATCTTATTGTATTTCACCAAATTACTCCCCCTGGCATTGTATTTCCATAGGTGATAGCATCTGACAGACGGTACTTGAAATGCACGTGTTTCATTATGTTTCCTCAACCCAAGCATTATGTCTTGTATGTCCGATGTCTTACGTTTTGTTCATGCTTATGTTTCAGATGTCATGTCTGCTTCTTGTGGATTAAAGCCCTGGAATTCGTGAATCCTACTCTTATTGTTTCCCATTCTGTTGAAGTCATCCATGTCATGTTTGTCGATCATCCTTTGAACTCCCTTCAATTTAATCCACAAATAAGCATTCAAGATGGAAAGGAACCTTCGCTCTGAGAGTCAAGACATGGAACCCAACACTCCTCATGCGGATAAACAATTGGCACAAAACTTTCTCTAACTTCTTTGATTCCATTGCCCAGCACCAGCCAAATAAGTCGAACAATCTAATCAACTATGTGTCTCCTACAGTGTTTGAGTACATTGCAGAGTGTACCACCTACGACGCCGCTATATCACTTCTTCAAGGACTCTATGTGAAACCTAAAAATGAGGTGTTTGCCCATCATCGACATGCTACATGCAAACAAGAACAGGGCAAAGTTTGGACCAGTTCCTTTGCACACTGAAATCGCTTGCAAAGGAATGTGATTTCAAAGTGGTGATAGCAGAGCAGAACAGAAATGATGCTATCAAAGACTCCTTTATTACCAGGTTGCTCTCCAATGACATTCGTCAAAGGCTACTGGGAGGGAGTTTGAGTTTGATTGTAGTTTATGCCCAGTACATCCCATAGGGATGATCTCAGGGCTTTCTTGATTTCAGTTTTTCCTCACTGTCTAGTTTTTATCTTCCCTCCTAGTGTATGAAAGAGTTAAAATGATCTATAATACAATATTTAAAAAGTAAGGGTTCTTACCTTTGTTATAAAATTGGATAGCTTTTAAAAATCCCAGAATATTGTTGGAGGGAAATCGATAGGACTGGATAAGACTTTTGACCTAGCTCACTCTCTTGAACTGGCACACCAGCAGCACTCTGCTTCCTATGTGTCATCCTATGCTTAAATCTATGGCGGTCTTGCGACAAATGAAAGACTTCCGTCCATATCCTTGCCGTCTTCGACATCCAACTCTCTGAAGAAGCATGACATCCGCATTCTAAGTGTCCCAAAAAAGGATTCTCTCTGCCATGCCATAAAAGTGGGAAGAAAGGCCATTATGGGAAAGTGTGCAGGTCCTCCAGTAAGAAGACCTCTTCAGTTGCTACTCTAGCCACAACAACAGCTTCAGCTCCAACCTCTCTCATTAAAACAATCATCAAGATAATTGTCAATGGAGTCAGTTTGGATGCTCTCATAGAAACTGGAAGTTCTGAGAGCTACATTTCTCCGCCTATTGCTCGGACTCACGAGTGGAAAAGATTTCCCTCTTCTACAGTGAACATGGCCTCATTGAATCTCTCAAAAACTACTGAGGGACATTGTCTGGTGAAAATCAACTATGAGAACTGCGTGTATAAAAATGTAAAACCCTCTCTTTTGCATGATCTTTGTGCAGATGTCATTCTTGGCCTTGACTTTCTTGGACAACACAAGGGCGTAAAATTGCACTTTACTTGAGGAGAACCACTGCTTTGAGTTTGTGGCTTGACCGCTGCAAATGTCACAGCTCCACCTCTGTTTGCAAAATTAACCCCAGACTGCAAATTAATCGCAACAAAATCATGACAGGATCACCCCACTGATGAGCGATTCATTGAACATGAAGTACAGAAACTCCTCGCTGATGGAATTATCAAGCCCTGAAGATCTCCTTGGAGAGCCCAGGTGCTGTTACAACAAATGAATGACAAAATAAATATTTTGTAGTAGGCTACAGCCAGACGATAAATAAGCTTAAGCTTTTGGATGCTTATCTGCTCCCACAGATCGATGCAATGATTGAACGGATTGCTGTGTTTAGCACACTCAACCTCAAAAATGCTTACCACCAAATAGCTATCCTGGAGGAGGAAAAGGAATATACAGCCTTTGAAGTGTGTGGAAACCATTATCAGTTTTGTCGCATTACTTTCGGCATCACTAATTGAGTGGCGTGCTTTCAGCGAGTCATTAATGGGATCATCAAAGATGAGAAACTGTCTGGAACATTTGCGTACGTGGATAATCTCACTATCTGAGGAGCCAGCAAATCGGATTATGACAACAACCTCAGGAAATTCCCAGAAACTGCAAAAGATTATGGCATTACCTT
>JAOYNN010528574.1:0-14567 GCA_025770095.1 Goniobranchus kuniei
GACATTTTAATTTTAATTTTATTTTCAGAAACAATCTGTGCTTTTCCTTAATCTACAACAGTTTGCAAACATTTGCTATTCCAGGATCAATATTCCTCAGCATCATATCTGGATTTTTGTATCCATTCTATATGGCATTGCCAATTGTTTGTTTTGTAAGTTTATTAGTACTTTTTTAAACATTTTGATTTACATGTTTGTATAAAAATTTTTTTACTTTTTGAAGAACAAAATTAGACGTTTCATTCATGTCATGTATTTACTATATGGAGATGACTAGATTGAAAATCTACCCAAATTTTAATTTGGTGTTTTACAAAGCTGTGTTTTGCTACAATAACAACTTTTAATTTTTCTTTCCAGTGTTCTGCACTAGGAGCTTCATTTTGCTACCTTTTGTCGTACATGGTGGGAAGGAGGATTGTACAGAATTATTTTCCGCAACGAGCTGCAGAATGGAAGGGACATGTAAGTTTGTTGTACTGATAATGATAACAATTATAGATGTTTATATGGGACTAGTTCCCCAAAGAGCAAGTTTTTTTTGTACTGATGTGATAAGAATTAAGGATATTTGTTACTTGGCACTACTTTCCTTGTAAGAAAACCGTCTATAAGGACTTCACACCACAAATTCCAAAGGGGTGAGGTGAGAAAATTGATGTTGTTAATTGTTAAAAAGAGTCATTCATATATATTCAAATATATTGATTTCAGTTAACTCATTGAGGTTCAACACCAAACAATTGCAGATAAATAAAAATGCAGGGTTGGGGATCCCTCAATCCTAACCACATTCGTGAATTGGCAGTGACTTCAGAAGATACAAGTCAACCTTTTTTTTATATCACTTTAAAGAAACAAAACGTCAGCTGGAATACACTATTAGTTTAAGTTGAAACTTGATATTTGAAACACCATTGTGGTTGTCAAGATCATTTTGATCTTGCTATCCATGAGGCAGTATTATCAGGCTGAAGAAGGAGAAAAAAAATAGAGAAGATTTGGATTGGTTGTAATATTTTCACAGGGTGTCCAGCAAGGTAGTAAGTTGTGAATTGGTAGTAAATCTGATATACTGGCAGTCAGGGGTGCATGTCTGCCACCATGGTGCCTGCCTATCAGCTTTTTTTTTTTTTTTTAACCCTCACACACGCCTGCCAGTTTTTAGTTGGTGATGCCGGCAAAAAGGTGTATCAGTGCTGTCATGAGCTACACGTTCGTTTAGCATTTTGATTACGAAGAGAATTGTTTCCATTGCTGCTTCCTATTGGTCACATAATTTTACCCCTTTAGTCTAACACAAAATGGGTACATGGATAGCAGCAGGAATTTGAAAATTTCATGATGACCAGTGCAGGATTTTTTTTTAGTTAATTCACATGCAACCCTGCTGGTTGTAAAGGTAAACTAAATGGTTGTACATTTGAATTAGACATGGTAGCCTGGTTGGAAATTATTTGTGATGAATGGTATGTTGTTTCAGAGTTACTATAAAAAAAAAAGCGTTCATGCTGCCTCAACTAAGTTACATTCTCTCTCTGTATCTCTCAAACATAAAAATTCCAAATTTTTCCTATGTTTAATCATCCTTTTCCCATCAGTACCCGTTTTGATAGAAAAAGTTTGATATGGATGAAGTATGAATTTGAAATGGGATAATGATAAGGGGCTTTGCTTTTCTTGCACAAAAGCTTTGACTTATTTTTCTATTGTAGTGAATTTGACATTGTCATTTTTGCCGGACAACCTGTTTCAAACTTGTCATCTTTTTAGTTCCATTAGTACAGTGTTTATTGTTTGCTTAGAAAGTCATGAAAATGAACTGAGGTAGACAGAATGATGCAGTATTGTATGGTCATACAGAGATTAGATTCCAATCATATAGCAGACAATATTAGAATTAGTTGTCAATCGAGGTGTGGGGTGTGCATATAATGTACTGTCATTTCTCCTCTTTTTTTTTTTTCTTTCTTTATTGTTGCAGGTGGACAATCATCGTGAGCATTTGTTTAACTACATTTTGTTTCTTCGTATCACCCCATTCCTGCCCAATTGGTTCATAAACATTACTTCTCCAGTCATCAATGTGCCTCTCTTCACATTCTTCTTGGGAACTCTCTTTGGTAAGTTGATGTCATGCTTAGAAATGTACACAGACATATATAACAAAAATTGTTTGTTCACATACATATTTACCTCAGCATTGCATATGCATGGGCGTCCTACATTTTCAATTAGAGAAGATCCAGAATTCAGTGTCAAATTTTTCTTTTTTCAAATGTTTCTCCCACTGAAACTATTATAGGCTGGATTTGAATGTTGAGTCTCATGGGAAGGGAAACAAACAACAAATGTACTTGTCACGCATGCAAAGAACCCTTCCTAAAGCTTCCATTTTGGCATAACGTTGAAGGAGCAAAGCTGTGTTTGCCAAAACAAGATGAATAAATGAACATTTTGCTGGCAGATTTTAGACCCATGTTGTTCACCAATTTATTTTTTGTCCTTCGTCAAATCTTTATTTTGGACAAGATGGAAGATCCAATCTGATCTTTTACAGTGCATGCCGCTTCAACCAAACTGCACCAGTCCTCATGAATCGTTCCTATGAGTTGTACTTTTTTATCAGCTGTGTTATCAATGGAAGGGTTAGTGAAGGGTTGTCTCAAATGTGCAAGAATCTCCATGGTCAATACCCACACACCTGGTAGCTAATTGCATATTATCTTCACATGACTATAAGTCAATAAGCATTGGCCAAAATCAACTGCTACCTTACTCTAGCACATTTAGACCAGGGGTTTATCATATCACTGAGGTATCAATTGGGCCGGACTTGACAGTCAGTGAACTTGCCTTGTATTTATGTGATAAGCAACTCTTGCTTCTCATCCATGGCGTGGCAGTGTGTTTGCCATCCTTTTCTCTTCTATCTGCTTGTATGTGAAATATTGCGTTTGCTTGTTTGGACAAACCAGGTAACCTGGCATACTGTGCCTTAACGACCAAAAAACGATGTCTGTTGTGAAACCAATTTCTGATTTTTGAGAAATTACAACTTGATCCCCAAATTCAAATCTTTTCTGATGAATGAGTCAGTGCGAGATTGTCATTACCCATGTACATAATGTAACCTATTAGATTCAATAAGTCCGACAATGAATACTTCTCTATTTTTCACCAAATATTGTGAGTTGAAATTTGATACATTTCTGAATGTCATTACATTGCATCGTCTGACCCTTCCATTTGACCAGTGACGATTAAATTTTTAAAATTCTGTATTTAAGGGAGTATTTCTTGCATACTCACATGGAATTAACCCACAAACTGTCAATAGTAAGCCACAAAACTGTTCAGCCTAAATTGGGGATTTTACCTAGTTGTAGAAAACATACTACAACAACTTTATTTGTAGAAAGAACTTGGTAAAAGTGTATATTGTCAGAAAGGTGATTGATTGAGGAATCTAAAGAAACGAGAAAATATTAAATTGTGACCTTGACCCGACACACATTTGACCTTGACCTTGGTTTTACATTATTTTGTATTGTAAATTTGAACTTTGATGGGGTATAATCATACAAATTATCAGCTGAATTGAAATTCTGAGATAGCCAACTTTTAGCCTATTTATTTGTCTTTCCAACCATATTTAACTTTACCCTTTTGAGTGTGTTTTTATATTTTTGGTGAATAAAATAAATGGCCTGGTACCAGGCAAAAAATATTTACCTTCTCTATTCACCTGTCTGTGTACACACAATAAACAAAGAAAATTCACATACCTATTTGTCTTGTTATGTCCTCTAAAAGCCCCGCAGTCAGGAATAGAAGAAGTGAATAGGCTCACAACAGTCATCTGGAATGTCTTTAGGTCTTTTACTCCCTCTAATAGTAAAGGAAATGGGCAAATCACACCTTACCTCTGGGACCTGAGGTGTCGAAATCTAGGCCTATCCACAATATATAGATATATCACTCTCATTCACTTGAACCACTGTTACCACTACTAGATCCAGATCTATAACTAGAGGAATCCCCCTGAAAATGCCCTCTTCATCACTGCCATCTTCAAATACACAAAATATATTTCTGTTCTGAATATTAGACCTGGGCCTATATGCCTACAGACCCTATGGCCCAGGTATAGGTTCAACCGTGCTATCAATCACTTTCAAAGACTTCTTTCTCAATTAGAAACACGTCTACTTTTACTTTGTGAGGCTTCAAAAGACAGTTTGACTCGTTCTAGACTTACTGACAATGAGAGTTCCACTATTGTCTAGAGATACGGTAGTTGTTTAGAGCTTTTAGTAAGTGCTGATCTCATCGGCTCAAACAATATGGCGGCGGCTTAAGCACCGATCTTATCGACAGTTGACAGTTCGTGGGTTAAATCAAACTCTTCACTGTGATGCCTAATACCATAGACTCCTTGCCAGCATGTCTTTTT
Organism: Goniobranchus kuniei; assembly: GCA_025770095.1. Lineage (NCBI taxonomy): Eukaryota > Metazoa > Mollusca > Gastropoda > Nudibranchia > Chromodorididae > Goniobranchus > Goniobranchus kuniei. The sequence continues at coordinate 4,460 of JAOYNN010528574.1, forward strand.
ATATGAATATGCGGAAAGAACCAAGGCTGGAAAGCAAGACCCGATATTTTCTTCCTGTTTTTGTTTTTGTTTTGTTTTTTTATGGTGGCCAGAAAGAGATTTTTAAAAATGTTTTCTCGTTATTGCTTGGTATATATAATTTTTTGTAAGGTTGAAGAGTTATAGCTTTCTTTAAAGTTTTGTCCCTTAGCAAAAATTTGATGTAGAAAATACATTTTCTTTTTTAAAGTTCAATTTGGCAAGCGTTACAGTTTTTTTTTTCCCTTGTTGTCGGGGGAAGGTGGAGGTATTTTTTGTTTTTTTGTTTTGTTTGTTTTTGGGTTGGCTTCTTTTTCTTTTTTTTTTGGGGGGGGGAGTCTGTTAGGGTTGTTTTTTGTTGGTTTTTTAAAATTTGTTTTGGAGGTTGCAGTTGTTTTGTTTTTTGTAAGTGCAGGAAGTGTTTATGTGGTTTTGTTAGTATTAAGGAATTACTCTCCCTTTTCTTCCTTTTTTTATTTTGCGGGCTTCGTAGAGAAATAAACTTATACTGTAATTATATATTATTCTTTTTGCCACTGTTGAAAATTTGCTTATCACAATTTTTCCACTATGATGAGAACAGAGATGTCAACTGTCCCCCAATTAGATCTTTAGTCTGTATGACAGATCTGACCATCCCAAATTGTCCCAAATTTCAGAGATAAGTGCAATTCAGCTGAATTTGTCAGTTGTTTTTTTTTTAAACCATGGGCCTAAAGCTTTTCAGAGATACAACAATACAACTGTATATTTAGCCTAAGAATATGTAGAAGTACTCACTATGATTGACATTAAATCAACAATGCTATTATAGAATATTAAAAGATTAAAATTAAAGCACTTTGGCCATATCAAATGCAATGAAACAATCGAAGGGCATATTTTGGAGACAAAAGTTGAAGGCAGGAGCAGAAAGGGAAGACCAGCTAGAAGATGGGAACAGATATAGAAGAATGGACAACACTGACACAAGTGTGCAGACTGGCGGACGATCGAGGGCTGTTCCGCAGAAAGGTTCAAAAGGCAACATCCCACAAAGGGATTAGCTGAAGAGAAAAAATAGATGAACATTTAATCTGTATTTGACTTGAATCTAGATATTTAGTCGTAGCTGAGAAAAATTCTTAGATCCATTATGTAGATTTAACTCACTGAGCACAAATACCGAGAAGACTAGGTGTTCCAAATTAGAGAGGCTAGTCTTTATTCAATTGCAATTTTCAGCATACAATATATTATGTAAATGCAAATTAGCAGGTCCTAGGGATTTAAAAAATGTAAGAATGAATACATTTTTTTACGTTTCCTGTATGTGTAGCTGAATTGATGTTATCTTGAAAATGTGGGAAAATACCCAGTTGCCTGGCAGTAGGGGCAAATTCAGGCCCAGTGCTCAGTGAGTTAAAATTGTGAAATCAGGTCTTGAAATTTGAGGTCAGTGTTTAGAGATCTATCATCTAGATTGACTGAAGATTTTGTCAGGTTTGGATACTGGATTCCAAATTGCAAGACCGGCTTTCTAGTCCCAATCCAGACAAATTTCAGAACTATGCAAAGTAATGTGGAGACATGTGTTCTGGATTTGAGTATCACTGAATTTGCATGGGACTTTTTATACACAGATATTTCTATGAAACATGATGCTGAATGATTGTAAATGTCCAAAATATTTTGTTTGGTTGGCATCTCTTTGAGTATAATGATCAAAATTTAAAAGTCCTTAACATTTTAGGATATAACGTTATCCCTTTTTTACTACCATCCCATGTTTCTTTTCTCCTCTAGGAGTGGCTCCCCCTTCCTTTGTTTTCATCCAAGCAGGGACCACCTTGCATAAATTGACATCCACTAGCGAGGCCTGGTCTTGGTATAATATAGGATTGCTGGCTGTTTTTGCTGCGGTTGCTTTGCTACCCGTTCTACTAAAGAAACAGCTGAGAGCCAAATTGGAGTAAGGTTTCGTAAAACCACAACATCTTCATTTGGTATCATAGAGTCTTAAATTATGTAATATATATGTATTATGATATATATACATGCCTCTCATCACAATCTCGTTTTTTCCTCATCAGATTTGGGAATGTACTTTTGCTTTCATCAAACCTGGATTCTCTCAATATGTCTATTTATTTATTAATTGATACCCTTTCATGTAAATTACAGATATTATGATTTTTATGTGATTTGAGTCTCCTAAACAGATTGTGCCATCACATTAGTTACTGTTAACCTTTATGAGGCATTCTGTTTTTGGGTTTTTTAAGTACCATTTGCTCATTGTTTTGTTTTTATGTTTTCACCTCCTAAGTGACCTGGTTGTGAGAGGATTTTGTTACTGATTTTTTTCAACTAATTTAATGCAGTGATCTTTGTGTGGTTTGCTGTTAAGTTTAATTGCCTATTATTTTAAATTACAGGCATTGTGCAATGAAAATATCTTTGTGGGTGATGAAAATGATCTCTGTAGTGGAAAGCAAAGTAATTCTATGTACATAATAAAAGGAATGTACTGTGTTGTAGTAAGACAGCCCATACAGTGACAAAAGATATATCGATAGTTCATATGAGTGGTGGCATTAGAAAATCAGCCAGAAAGATCAAAACAAATTAAGACTTATCTTGTTTGTACACATCTTCCTTACTATTTGACTTTTTGTTTCTTCAATCATCTCTACTATCAGCTGCGTTCAGTGTCATTTGAATTTCACACAGGAGAAAATATAACATTTTGATAAAATTACATGTGAAGTTAATACCAGACAAAAGCACTGGTTAATGACACACAATATGAGTTTATAAGTATCATTTTTATTTATAGTTACTAGCTTGTATCATCAACTCTAGGCAAGGAATAAAATGCTAAAGAAGACAAAAATTAAACTTAAACATCCACTCACGCTTCCTTCTCGCGCACATCATTCCTGCCATAGTTAACATTACACTATACACACATAGACACATTCTTCCACGACAACTATGCCAAAGTAAATTACAGACATTATCCAACGCATGAACACTCCTGTATGTTTGGGCCAAGATTCTCAAGGGTTTGTTATTTATTACAATAATTACAAAGTCACAAGCAATACGACCACAACATCCCAAACAGGAGATGAACATATGTGATCTTCCTGGCCCAAACAAGGAGTGTACATGTATTGTGTTAGAATTTGAAGGTGGAATTTCCTGTGGGTGGTTTAGGGGGTAGGCATTCACCGAATTGATGTCGGAAGTGATCAATCACAAACTGGGGGAGTTGGTCAAGATAAAGGAGGTAACAAGCACTCTGCCAGTCGCCCATGACTTTCACAATTTCCCCTGGTATTCCACACGACAACGCCCACGTCGCTCCACCTCGCCGAAAACTGTGACTTGATATGTTATCAGAGAATGCCGCAGTCAAAGAGCGGAGTTTACGGTTGAAAGATGCTCCCATCATGGGGAAGGCTGGGGAGTCTGGAGGTGTGGACGTAGTCATGCGGAACATGTCAACAACAGCCACGACGGGACAAAGGGGGTGGTTGGGTAGCCGATGTAAGGTGATTTTTTGCTTGCGGCTTTGGGTTTGGTTGTTTTTGGACCATTTGGTTGTGAAGGAAATATAAGAACAATCATGTGAGATAACAATACAGCTTCTTGTCAAATGCTTATCACTCTTAAATCCGCCCGTGTCAGTACCAAATAAATTAGATTTTCTCAACAGTCCAAAAAACATGATTAAACAGGCAGCCCTAAATACATAATCCACTGGATTAGAAAAACGAATTTGATATTTCAAACGCAATAACAGTTCTGGAGTAAATGGTTTCTTGTGACAAATTTCAGTCCCTTTGGCTTTCTCTATTCCTCTAAGGGTAGTTTTAAGAAACCAAGAGTCAGCACAGGGGTTAGGAAAATTACACTCCAAATGTAAAATTCGTATGATGTTCAAATATTGTTTCACCGAACTCGCTTTAAGCCGCCTTGCAAGGTATGCAGCATATTTGGCAACAGTTACATCCGAAAGGGGAACAGGGGCGAGGTGAAGTTGTTCACAGAAAAATAAATATGACTTCAAATGCGATTGGTATGTTTTCTTAGTGTTCTCTGTAAAGGCTAGTCCACGATACATGCACACTTCAGCATTTAACTGATTATCTAAACTGCAAGCACCTATAGAGAAGAAATAAAAAGGCACACCATGACATATTGCTGCAAGGAAAGGAGAAGGGTACATGACCATGATACCAATTAGAAAGTAGTTTTTGGAGCATAACAATTTTGCCGCGTTCATGTAATCTAGAAATAGTATCAGGAAAAACATTGAGAGATCCAGGAACATGCATAGCCCTCATACTTATATTTAATCTTGCACTTTGGAAAGCTAGTTTACGAAGTAGGCTATTGACATATCCATTCCTACACCAGCCTCTGTTTAGCACACATTTGGTTACTATACTATCAGTGTGAATAACTACATTTTTCCCTGCCCACAAATGAGCCCATCAGTTGAAGTTGAAGGCGTGAAGTACTGCACACATTTCTTTATAATTAATATGGAGATCACAAGCTGCTGGATGATCGCATTGAAACAGCAAATAATGCCAATCACCACGCCAAAAGGCACCTGATGCAATATTACAAGCGTCGACGTGAACATGTTCAGATGATGAGTCGTTGAAATAAACAGTTCCATTAAATAAAGAAAGAAATGATAGCCACCACTGCACATCTTTGTGGAATGAAGGAGATAAAAGAGCTTTATGGCGCTGCTGCTCTAATGACTTGATCGTATCCAGGATTCGGCGTAAGAAAAACCTCCCACCGCGAATGGCCTGACACGCATAATTGAGCGATCCTGCTAGGCTTTGGAGCTGCTGCTTGCTGGCGCGTTTTCTTTTGCTAAAGCAAAGTAATTGATCTTTAAGGCGCTGTATTTTTTCTTCACTCAAGGTGAGTGTACTGTTTTGCGTGTTTATATTAATGCCGAGGAAAGTTATGTTTTGTGTGGGACCTACAACTTTCTTGTAACTGATATAAAAACCTAATGTTCGCAGTAAGGAAATCAATTCCAACATCCAATACTTACACTCGTCAAAAGTAGGTGCAGCTATGAAAAAATCGTCAAGGTAAGCTACGATCCCATTACACCCTTCACGTATCATTGACCGACGGATAGCTTGAGATAAGCGATGAAAGTGACTAGGGCCTTTATTACTACCAAATGGCAATCGGGCGTCAAAAAGAAAAGTAGGCTCACTGTCGCCTTTAAAAGTCCACTGAATGCCTGTAACGTCATAATCATCCGGATGAATTGGCACAGATCTATATGCTGCCTGTAAATCTATTTTAGCACAAAAATACTCCGGCTTCGCTAATTTACAAGCATCACGTAGTGTTTGGAACTTAGTGCTATCAGGAATGGAATAATCGTTCATAGCATATCCAATAGGTCTGCTACCATCATGAATGACCCTAACCTTTCCATCGTCTTTAGGAATGGCAGCAAGAGCACTAACGACGGTGGGTTGTTTACTGGCTATGACGTAGTTTCCTTGAATGACTTGAGATTTTAACTCGTTTTCGACTTCTGTTTTATGCTTTAAGGCAGAGTAATGATTTTGCTGTGAAACGGGTTCAAAAACGCTAGTTTTTTCAGTGATACGAAACCCATGACGCACACCATCGAGAATGAAATCTTTATCTTTGTCAAATTCTAACATAACTTCCCAATTACAAATCTTTTCGCTGATAGATGATTGCTTTCCTAAAAAGGGTGAACATTTAGGGTCAGAAATAGGAAAAGGGGTTAAATTTGATATACCAGTCTTACGGCATGTTGACTGCTGCCGCCTGTCCTATGCACTAGTGTTGGATCTTATTGAGCTCAGCGCTGGCATTGAGGCCTGGCAGTGGGAGGGTGGTCTGTCTGATGATCCTTGGAACCGTGATCCCTGTGACCACACACCGCACACGAATGATCGTAGAGACAGCTTGTACCGTAGGAACAGGCGCCACGATTAAATTGTCGGCAGATTTCTTTCCCTGGAAATCGTCGAACCGATGATCCGGTGATTTTCCTTCCCGCAGGAAACGCTGACGAGCGCTCACGGTCCCTGAGCATTACGGTGCCGAGATGGGGGGCATCTGTGCCCCAGTCGAAACCAATTTTCGCCTGTCGCTGACGATATTCATCGTCAAAGAACAAGACGGACTGCCAGGTGTAACGTGCTGCTAACTCGCCGATCATTTCGGTGTAGCGGAGGTAGTTTTGTGCGCTGAATCGCGGGTCCTCGTTCAGCAATCTGGACATAATACGGCTATTTGCCGTTATCCACATTGCAGGTGAAATTTTTTCCAGTTTAATTTTGGAATTCAGTTTTAGTGACACTCCGTCGTCAAGTGTAACTTCCTTGTCAGGAAATAAAGAGGAAGAAACAAAGTCCACAACGCGGAAAAGTTTACCTGAAGGCAAGTCCGGTTGCACGGTCATCGAGTCCAACAATTGACTCAACGAAGTCTCCGTTTTCCAAGTCTCTGTTTCTCCACGAGGCTGTCGCAAGGGTCCTGTCCCATGTTTGCTTTGCAGCCTATAGATTGCATCTTTTAGAATTGCCTTGTGTCCTCTTTTGATTTCAATGGAATCAATGTCATCGACACTTGCACATAGAAGGGCTGGCAATGTGTCAAACCCCTCTTCCTTCAAGGCAGACTGAACCACAATTGGAAATGAAGCACAAAATTCATCAAGGGAGAAATCCATGATAGTATTGAAATTTATAGCAAATACTTTACTTAAAACTTTAACAAATGAATGAAATAAACATGCAGCTGCTATAGCAAACAAGCGCGCGCTTCGTTCAACTGCAAGTATACCAACTAACTAGTCTAAGCGTATGCCGACAAAGTATTCTACCCTGTAGACCATCAGCCACAAGGCAATTGGCCATCCCTCACAATCCATCAACGTCAGTCTTTAAGGCTTCCCCGCCCACCATCCCCATCCCAACAATCTAACCTTCCCACCCATCTTCACAGCAGTCACTCACGTTGTTAACGATAGCCCTTCCTTCCCTGGCCCCACCTCTCCAGCCTCTAACACCCTCCCCCACCTACCCCACCCACCCACCCAGCTATCATTGCCGTTTAAATTTACCTTATCCCTCTCTTCATTCGTCTAAGCTACACAAAAATATCCAAAAATACCTGGTTACTAATTATTGTTAGCTCTGCATGGCTGCTGTGTTTGATGTAACAATGTCATATGTCTGTGGTTGCCTCTCAGTTTCCTCATTACTGGCTCTAGTTTGCCTCACTAAGATATGTAGATGGTATAGATATTAAAGTTTATGATTCGTGAGTCTCATGGAATGGAGTTTGGAGAGTAAATCATGAGTCAAAAGGTGTCCACATAGAAATTCGAATTGTTTGACATGTGAGTCTCATATATTGTAGTTTGGAGCGTTAATTCTTCAGTTTCATCTGAGTCAAATGTGTCTAGCAGGCTTGCCATAATGTTAAGTTTATGATCTGTGAGTCTCATGTAAAGGAGTTTAGAGAATTAAGTCATAAGTACATATGAGTCAAAATGTGTCTTGCAGGCTTGCAGGCACACAAATCTGAAGTTTATGATCCGTGAGTCTCATGTAATGAAGCTTGGATTATTAATTCTTCAATCTCCCTTCAGTCAAAATGTCATTGTGTCTTGAAGGCTTGCTAGCATAATGTCAGGTTTATGATCTGGAAGGATCATGTAATATAGTATGGAGAGTTAATTCTTCAATTTCATTTCAGTCAAAATGTGTCTAGCAGGCTTGCCTGCATAACCTTAAGTTTATTGATCTGTTAATCTCATGTAAAGGAATTTGGAGAGTTAGTTCTTCAAGTTCATTCGAGTCAAAATTTGTCTTGCATGCTTGCTGGCATAATCTTAAGTTAATGATCTGTGAATCCCATTTAAAGGAGTCTGGAGAATTCTTGAAGTTTTTGAGTCAAAATGTGTCTTGCAGACTTGCCAGCATAGAAATCTTAAGTTTATTATCTTGGGCCTCATGTATTGGAGTTTGGGGGATTAATTGTCCAATTTCATGTGAGCCAAAATGTGTCTAGCCGGCTTGCCAGCATAAAAATTCAAGTCTATACCTGTACGTTTTAGGTGTTAGAGTTTGTGAGAGTTAATTCTTCAATTTATTTGTGTGAAATGTGTCTAGTTGGCTTGCCAGCATGAAAATTCAAGTTTATACCTGTATGTTTTATGTATACGAGTTTGGAGAGTTACTTTTTCTCCAATTTCATTTGAATCAAAATGTGTCTAGCTGGCTTGCCAGCATAAAAATTCAAGTTTATACCTGTATGTTTCATTTATTGGAGTTTGTGATAGTAAATTCTTCAATTTCATGTGATTCAAAATGTGTTAAACAGGATTGCTATTATGCAGTACGGTTACATGGAGGTTTAGAGTGTTGATTAATGCACTCAGTACAATCAGATTTCTATCTGTTTTTTCCCATGCCACCACACAACCACACATACACACAAGCACACATACACATTAATATATTACATACATGCCCATTCCACGAGGGTATCAACCAATAGTATGAAAATCTCAAACATACTGAAAGTCAAAGAATTTGAACTATGTATTTTTATCATAAAAAGGTTGAATTGTATTGAAAAACAAAAATGAAGTCAATAGAAACCTCAGATAAAAAATCACACTGAATAGAACCCTGCTCTTTAAAGTGAATAAGAATGCAATATCTTTGGTATCAAAGCAAAATAATGAAGAATTCACAATATAAATAACATCTCAAGATATAAATGATATTAATTTATTGTTGATGAATCAAATGAATAACAAAATCCATTAAAACACCATAGTCACTGACGAAATTAAATTCATTCAATATTTAATTCTCAGTCTCATGATGTCACACACGTAACATTTAAGGCATGAAAGGTTTATGCCAGGGTGAAATAACTGATAATAATATAAACAGCAAAACTAAAAGTATTTTGGACATGCTGAAAATAACTTTAAACTTTGTGTGTCTTAAAACTGCACAGATTCCCTACTTCTAGCATGTCACTTACGTAACGTTACGTATGGGGCATGCATTATTACGTTTGTGACCATGACAAATGAGTCATTTTACCTCAACATTTGCACACAAAACAAACATTATGAATTGAAACTTCTTATTTGTAGGTGATAAGTGACATTAAATAGTTGTAAAACAGTATAATATAATGCATTTCTTGGCTTCCACATTCTCACATAGTAATAAAATGTAACATTTAAAAATAATTTTCTTTAAGTGCAATTATTAATGTTTATAGATAACCAGTTAGGTGAAGGTAATTTTTAATATTCCAAGCACGTCTTTTTTACACATCCAATCAGGACTTGACACCTCCACTTCATCTGCTGTCACATAAATAGAAGTAACATTTGGAAGACCTTAAACAACTTTTTTAGACCTTTCAATTTGTACATGAAATTTCATGCCATGTACTTTGCATTTGCATACATCTTCAGGCTGATCCTTAAGAAGTTACACATTCTTTGGTTGAAATGAAGCATATTTTGCAAATTCTTTTTTGACCGTAGGATAAAGTTGTTTAAAGGTTTGAAAAACTTCTTTTAGATATGTGATAAAACATTTCTCAGTCTTTCCCTCTTGTCGATTTTGCCACACTGTAATCTCATCTCCCATCCCGGGAATTGTCCAAATGTTTATCCGGAAGTAAAAGCTCCTTACAAGTTCTACAGTTTCTTCATTAAGAGCTTGTTGCAAAGACATGCTGCACCTCATTTGATCTTCCAGCTTCACTCCTATATATAGATGCATGATGCCAAACCTTGAACGCCATCTTTTGCTTCGAAGGAGACATCAGTAAGTTCACAAGGAGCTTGTTCACTGCTTTTCCAAGAGACTGTCTACTTTTCTATTCTGTGCTTGGTGATGCAACAGTGCTTTCCATCTTATGTTTTTGCCAAGACTTTCTCTTTTGTTCATGTTGAACTTCTACACTCATTCTGTTCACACTGTCATGTTTGCAACATGCCTTTTCTTTATCTTTTCTACTCGGTCACTCTCCAGTTTTC
>JAOYNN010528685.1:0-14564 GCA_025770095.1 Goniobranchus kuniei
TTCACAACAGGGGAAGAGCCCACGTTCTCGGAGCTGCGAGTTCTTGGGGAGTTACCACTTTTTGGTGACTGGCCACCAATGGAGCGAGCGCTTCTAGGTGAACCTCCAGACCTGGATGATCTTGGAGGAACGACTGGCTGACCAGATGCAATGGCTTTGTAGTCAGTACGTTTTCGAGGTCTAGTTGACCTTTGGTTTTTGTTGCTAGGGGTGGCAGGAGAAGTAATGGATCCTCCTTGCTCATCAAGATCAGAATTGGCAGTATATTGATTTTCTTTCCCTTCAATACTAGGAGGCTGGACATCCAAATTTATCACAAGGTCTGCTTCACCATAAGAAGAGTCCAGGTCTAATTTGGACTCTGGACTCAGCACATCTGACTTGACTGAGGAGGGTTTCATTGGCAGATGAGCAATTTGACTGTCTGGCTGGGGAGCAAACTGTTTCTGGGTCCAGTCTGGAGCACCAGAGTTACTGGGAGGAATTTCATTGGCTTGTGGCAGTTGTTGATGGTATGGAGTGGAATGGGATGCTGGTGGTGGTGGCAGAGTGTTTTGATTGGGTGGTATGCTCTGATGGTGAAGGGGCTCTTGAGGAATATGATGAGGTGGTGAATGGAGCATTTGATGATGCTGAAAGGGAGCTGTTGGATGAGATGGTGGAAAGCGTTCCTGATTTCCAGGGCCAGTATGGAGGAGAGGATGGTGCTGGTGCTGATCTGATCTGGACATCATTGCATCATGGAAGTCCTGCATGGGTATTGAGCCGCCACGGCCTCTGCGACCTCGTCCTCTTCCTGAACCACGACCCCGTCCTCTCTCTCCACGAGTAGCACGAGTACCTCTCACTTCTGATTCTATCAGCGGAGCATGACTATCAACTGAGGTGTTTTCAATATCCTGACTAGCTTGAGCATCAAAGTCATAAGCATCGATGGCTTTCTTATCATTCATTCCTCTAAGTCCCCCTTTCTCAGCAGCAGCTCTTTGCTGGTTTGCACTCAAAGCTTTGTGAATTGATTCCACATTAGCCTGCACACTTTCCTCAATGGCCTGCTGCTCTGCCAAGGCTGCTTCTCTGTCTTCTTTGGTGCATTTCTTATTAACTCTTTTGCGCTTTTTAGTTCCTTTTTTATCATCTTCAGACAACAATTGAGACTGTGGTGCTTGTTGCTGTTGTTGTTGAAGCTGCTGTTGCTGCTGATGTTGCTGTTGCAATTGTTGCTGTAAGTTAGTAGTGTCTGAATAGGGCTTAAGAGCAGGTTCCTTATAGAAAGATGGTGGGAACCCTTCCATGCGTCTATTTGGCAACATGTCCCTCTCAAGGAATCTCATACCCGACTCTTGTGTAGGTGCTGAAAACAGTGGGTTTCGCATTGATGGCTCGATAGTTTCACTTTGTTTCATACTGCTAGCCTTATTGGCCTCTGATGTTTGGGGATATGGAAAGAAGCCTGCTTGATTTCTCGGTGGAGGGGTACTCAAAAGAAGGTCAACTGGTTGGTCTCTGTTGCCAAACTCATGCTGCATTGATAAAGCGCCAGAGGGTGGTTTTGAGATGGGAATGCCCATTTCCTGGGGGCCTTTTCCGAGCTTGTACATCTGCTCCTGTGTCTTGCCGATCAAATGTGATGGTTCCTGACCAGTCGGTCCTTTTGCTCCTGATAAACGGTAAAGCAGCTGATCTTGTGATTTTGGTGAGAATACAGGCTCTTGCAAGGCATTCTTATTATGTTGATTAAGGTGTTCTTGTGGTGGCATTCTTTGCTGCATGAACCTCTGGTCTGAAAAATTGCCCTTGCCCGGTAAAAACATCGGGTCTGGGGATGTGACTTTGTGAGGAGGTGAAAACACCATGAGCGGCTCTTGTGGCTGGTTATCCTTGTGCTGCACTTGGGGTTGGGAGATTTTCTTTGTCGCCAATTGATTGTCTTGATGTGGTGGAATGCTGAGATTTCTCGCAGGGGCTTGGAAATTTTTTTCCATTGGGATTTGGTTTGGGGGGTGGTCAAGAGAAATTGACACGGGGGCTGGTAGAGTTGAATGGCTGATATGCAGACCTTCTTTCAGATTTACACCTGGCCGCTGAGGGAACTTCATATCCAAATTAGCCACAGTAGTCGATGGATCAGAGGTGGATATGGTGTTGCGCCGAGGGCCTGGATACACTGGGTCAGCATGGAATTCTTGAGATTTTCTTCTTGGGAACATAGATTCCTTTGTCTCTATCATTGGTGGATTGGGATAAGGGGCAGATCCACGTCTTGCATGCATAGAAGTATCAGGAGGGGCTTGATCTGTGGGACTGAATGGCATATCTCTCTTGGGAGAGAAGAAACCCCTCTCGTTCTTCCCATCTTTTGGCAGAGCTGGGCCTGCTCTTTGATTTGAAGGAAGAGAAATGTTTGGGGAATGCATTGAAATCTGAGATGGTGGCAAGGCCCTCTGTGGAGACTGCAAGCATTGTGGGGAAGGAAGCTGTCTTTGCGGGGAGGGCATCTGTCGCTGAGGTGATTGCATTTGTCGCTGAGGTGACTGCATTTGTCTTTGGGGTGATTGCATTTGCCTCTGAGGTGACTGCATTTGTCGCTGAGGTGATTGCAGTGGCTGCTGCGGTGAATGCAGTGGCATCTGAGGTGACTGAATGGGTCTTTGGGGTGACTGCAGTTGCATCTGGGGTGATGGCATTGGTTGTTGTAGAGGTGGTATTGTCTGAGGCTCTGGGGTTTTCTCTTTGCTCAAACCACCAGATATCCGTCTAGGTGATGGCAAAATTGGAGCTGGAGTTGAAGAAACATCTCCAAGAATAGGGAATAGCATGAATGGATCAACAGGGTCTTTGCCATCTTCCAAATTCTTATCCTGAAAGGCTGGTAATTTGTCATCTAATGAAATGGTAGTCTTCTCCGGCAATAGGGTGTTGTTAGACAACACTGATACAACGATTGGTTCTGGTTCAATTTTGGTCTCTTCCAAAGGAGGTTCTTTCTCTGCTGGCTCAATGTATAAAGGAGGAAGCTCAGGCTCTCCAACTCCCATTGGTTCTCTATCAAAGCTGCTCTGAGATTCCAGCAGAGTTTGGACAGCTCTCGCAGCTTCAGCGGAAACTTCTCTTTGTTCCCGCTCCTGCCTCAGCTTCTCTTCTTCTTCAGCTTTCTTCTTCTCCTCCTCCAGCTTCTTCTTTTCTTCTTCTTCAATCTTTTTCAGTTCTTCCTCTGTAGGTTTTGGGGGCCCATCTTCTATGACAACTTGATTTCCCATGTTAGGTTCGCACAACACAGCCAATGATTTAAGAACCTCCTCATCTCTTTTCTTTGTCTCTTCATCAATGAGACCAAATTCTTTACTATTCCCTTCCTCTTTTTTGCCTTGTTCTTTTTTAGTGGCAGAGGCAGATGTGGAAAATGTATCCTCCTTTTCCTTACCAACCAGAGACGGCTTCTCCAAGGATTTGATTGTTTTCTTTTCATCTTTGTCAGGAAATATTATATCACTCACAACGGATGATTTTCTCTGTGTTGAGTCAAGCTTATTGTCATAGTTAATTTGGTTGATGACATCAGAGAGGAGAAGCTCCTTGTCACTACTAGAGGTGGTCTCTATGGTGAGTGGACTCGGTTTATCATCATCATCACTAGATCCAGCCATAGCAACCTTGGCAATGACTTCATCCATGTGGTCACTTAATTCTTTCTCTTGTTGTTTCTTCAACAGCTTTTTGTCCTTCTTCGTTAACTTCTTCTTTTCTGAGGATTCTTCAATCTCATCAATTATCAGAGAAGGGTAATCATCATCATCAATCTCTACTGATAGACCAATAGAGGTCTCATTAGGAATGATCGGGGTACTTTCTGCAGACTCTTCTTGGCCAATGTGCAAGTCACTGTTGGACAGAGTGGATTCTGCAGACGGAGGGCAAGCCTCAGAAACAACAGTCGTCTCTGCTTCTGATATTGGCACGATGGTATCGTCTATAGCATCTAATTCAACTTTCACAGTCCCTGCAACATCCTGCATTTTGCATTCAGTTGAGGATTCTGTCTTAGATTTGGAGTCTTCAGCTTCACTTTTCCCAGTGGCTTCTTTCTCTTCTTCTGCATGTTTACTCTCTTCTTTCTTTTTCTCACTCTTTTCCTCTACCTTGGTTGTGTCTTCTTTCTTTGATTTGTCATCCTCATTCAATTTTTTAGAGTCCTTGAACCGTCTCGGTATAAGAATAGGCTTGGGATGGCCCCAGAAGCTTATGAACTCGTCAACTGCTTTGTCCTGGGTCTGGGAGCCAGCTTTTTCTTCTAAACCTGGGCTATTCTTATCGTGATCACTCTTTTTCTCTGGGGATGGTTTTGGTGGTTTTTAAGGAACTATAGTGTCCTCTTTCTCAGCCTCTTGGTCTTTCTTCTTTTTCTTCTTCTTGGGAGGTTTATGATGTAGTTCTTCAGAAACAGGCTCAGATTTTACTTCCTTCAATTTTTCCTTTTCCTCTGTTTTAGCATCATTTTTCACTTTCTTTTCAGTACTTTCCTTTTTCTTTTCAGTTTCGTGTTTGCTCTTCTTTTCATCTTCATGAGGTTCCTTCTTGAGATCTGCTGATTTATTATCATGGCTCTTTTCCACTTTTTCCACTTTTTTGTCAATAATTTTCACTTCAGAAGTGTCTTCTTTCTTTGTCTCCTTCACAGGAGATTTTTCATCTGCACTCAAATCCACAGACTTCTCCGATTTGGGAAAGTCCTCTGATTCACTGTCAAATACATTTGTTTTCTTTTTCTTATGCTTCTCCTCTTTGTCCAGCTTCTTGTCATAGACCTTGGTAATTAGAGAATTGACCAATTCCTCCTCTTCTTTAGGATCAAACTTCTTCTTCTTCTTTTTCTTCTTTGCCAAATCTGCTTTCCTGGCTTCTTCTGCTTTCTCATTGGCTTCATTTTTAGAGGTCTTACTACCCTTATCCTCTTCCACTTTGCTTTTCTTGCCAGCTTTCTCTTTTTGGTTTTCCTTTGTCTTCTTGCTATCCTCTTTGCTAATATCAGCTTTGCTGGAGCTCTTATCATCTGATTTATTATTCTTTTTGGGAGATGGGTCAACTGAAACCTCCTTTTTTGAGACAGACTTTTTTGGGGGTGGTTCTGCTGACGAATCCCTTTCAGTTTTATTTGGCTTTTTGGACACAGACTCGACTGAAGAATCCCTTTTTTCATGGGTAGCAGATTTCATCTTTTTCTTTTTCTTAGTTTTGGTAGATTTGATGCTCTCTGCTTCAGATATGTCCATCTCGTCATCATGACTTTCTGTCTCTGTCACACTAGAAAGATAGACATTGCTTGATGATTTTTTATTTGGTTTGATGAAATCATCTTTAGATGCCACGGAGTCAGATGAATCTTCACGGGTTTTCCTGCGTTTTGGAACTGGTTTGCTCTTCTGTTTATTCCCAGTCTTGGACTTGGACTGGGGAGCCTGAAAACTTTCATCATTCTCAGATTCTGAAGAATTGAAAATGTCATTGAAATCTGCTTTCTTGCCTTTGGGCTTCGTGGCGCGCAGTAATTCATCTTCATCATCCTCGCAAGATGAAGAAGATGACGAGGAGACGTGTGGTCTCTTCTTCATTTGCTTTGTTTTTGGCTTTGACTCTTTGACTGGTTCTGGTTTTTCATTAGGTTCCGATTCTGAGAGGTCACTGAGATTGTCGTCATTGTCATCACTAAGGTCAGAAGTACTTCCATAAGAGTAAAGGGATGATTTAGCTTTGCTTCCTTTCTTCTGACGGTTTTTCTTAAATTTATCAAAGGACGATTTCGATGAGCTTTCACTTTTGGCTGACTGCTCCGGCTCACGATTTCTTTGAGTTTTCACTCTATCGTACATGCTAGTGAAGGTCATCTGAAAGGCATCATTGCTGTCCAGCAGAGCAGCTAGTTCATTCCGTTTGGGCTTTTTGGGTTGTACCTTCTTTTTGTCTTTATCCTCTTTTTCTTTCTCTTCTTTCTCCCTTTCTTTAATCTTTTCTTTCTTGTTCTTTTCATTTTTCTCCTTTTCCTTCTTCTCTTTTTCTTCCTTTTCTTTTCTTGCTTTTTCTTCCTTCTCCTTTTTCAGTTTTTCCTCTTTTGCCTTTTTCTCTTTCTCCTTTCTTTCCTTCTCTTTCTTTTCCTTTTCCTTTCTTTCCTTTTCCTTCTTCTCTTTCTCTCTCTTTTCTTTCTCCTTTCTCTCTTTTTCCTTCTGTTTCTCTTTTTCCTCTCTCTCTTTCTTCTCCTTTTCAAGTCTTTCCTTTTCCTCTCTTTGTTTCTGCTTCTGCTTCTCTTTTTCCTCCTTTTCCTTCTCCTTTTGCTTTTCCCGTTCTTCCTTCTCTTTCCTCAACCTTTCCTTTTCCTCTCTCTCTTTCCTTTCTTTTTCTTCCTTTTCTTTCTTCAAGCGCTCCTTCTCCTCCCTTTCTTTCCTTTCCCTTTCCTCTCTTTCCTTCTCCTCTCTTTCTCTCTCATCCCTTTCTTTCTTCTCTCTTTCCTCTCTCTCAAGCCTCTCTCTCTCCTTCAGTCGTTCTTTTTCCTCATTTTCCTTTTCAAGTCTTTCTTTTTCCTTCCTCTCTTTTTCTTCCCTCTCTTTCTCCTTTTGCCTGTCCTCCTTCAATTTCAATTTTTCTTTTGCTTTTTCCTCCTCACGTTGCTTTTTCTGGGACTTTTCAGAAATTTTGGAACTGATGTGCCCTTTGTTGCCATCCTTTTCAGAGTCCTTGCTTTTCTGCTTTGTCAAATCCAAATGCGGCTTTTTGGCAGAGGATGCTAAGTCCTTACTCTCCTCTTTCCCTTCCACGCTCGATTTACTGATTTTGACATCAGTCTTTGAACGCTCAGTTTTTGCTCCAGATTTGGAATCTCCTGCCCTTGGAGCATCTGTTTTGCTTCCAAATCCGTCCTTCTCAGTTTTACCTGATGTGCCATCTTTGGACACTGCATCACCCTTTGGTGCTGCTTTGTTGTCTTTGTGCTCCGTCTTTGTGGGTTTACTCTCAGACTTAGCTGCAGGAGAGGCCGAGTGCTTGCTCCCAATGCATGACAGACCTGAGAGAACTTTCTTTTCATTTGGTTTCCCTCTGTCTTTGGAGGTTTCTTTGCCCTTGTCTTTGTTCTTGACTGCTTTGTCTTTCTTGAGGGAGTCAACCTCCGACTTTACCTGCGGTTTTCCTCCTTGATTAGTGGCTGTCTCCTTTGGCTTTGATTTTTCCTCAGTTTTCTTCTCAACTTTCTTCTCCTCCCTCATGCTACTTTTCTTCTCCTCTTTCTTTTCCTTTTCGGCTGCAGCCCTCTCTTTCCGGGAGTCATCCTTGTCCTTGTCCTTCTGCTTCGATCGGTCAACTTCTTTAGAATGATCTCTTTTCTCTTTCAGTTTCGATTTTTCGCTTCCACTTTCTTTAGCTTTGTAATCATGACGAGTTTTTTCAACACTCTTCTGACTAGAGTCCATGCTCTTCTTCTCTGATTTCTCTGACTGTTCACCGTCTTTCTTATCTTGACTGCTTTCCTTCTGCGACAATTTAGGAGATTTCCTGTCACTATTACTTCCACTGGATGATTTGTTTTGATTATTTGAGGAAGTCTTTTCTTTGCTGCCATTACCATGACGAGAATCACCATGTTTCTGGTTGGCCTCTAGCTTGACGTCAGGGGCAAAGAGGGGCTCGGATTTGCTTGACCCAGACGCCTTTGAGTGGTGCGTGCTGGATTTGCTGGGAGTCTTACGGTCGTTTTTATCTCCTTCCTGCTTGGACTTTGTTACTGCTGACGAGGCAGGGCCCGATGAGGACAATGATGAGGATGAAGATGAAGTTCCAGAAGCAGACGACACAGGCACATTACTCATTTTGGGAATCGTCTTGGAAGTAGAGTCCATGTGATTGCTCATCCCTCCTATGCCTATGAAGTTATCCAGGACAGTGATATCCTTCTTTTCCATGGTCACTTCCCCTGTGACACTCAAAACAGCAGTTGATGCGGATGTGATGGGAAAACTAGAATCTTTAGAGGATAATAAGTCCATTACTTCGAAATGCTTTTTACCTGTAACACTGTCCATACCACTATCCAAACAGCTGACAGCAGAATCAATTGTAAGCTCACTTTTTACATCCGCTATCAAAGAAGAGTTAACTTCCAGTGGGCTTAAACTGCAAGTGGCTTTTCTTATCGGAGAAGAAGCCTCAACATTCACACTTAGAGGTGCTAGATTGTGAGGATTTTTACTACAAGTCTTACTTTCCAGGGAAGACAAAGGAACAGATGCTATGCTTGAAGTTTCTGATTTCTCCGACAGAGGGGATTCCATCTCTGACACCAAGACTTCGTCTTTACATGCAGATGGTTTCTTAGCGACATCACTATCACATGACACATCACTGTCCTCTTTCTTTAGGTCCTGTGTGTTTAGTATTTCTTCCTCTGTTTTGCATGTGATAGCGTGAAGCTCATCTTGCTCTGCCTTCAGATTGGCTAACCGGATACTTTCATGGGCTGACGAGGTTTGGTACTTGTCAGTGCTAAAGGACGGTGATGGCAGATGTGGTGCCTCTTGTCCTGGTGTGGGCGTGAGCAGTGATTTGTTGTCTGGTCCCTGAGTGAAAGGCGCTGCCACAGATCCAGGACCTCGAGGCGGTTCACTTGGACATGACAAGGAAGGATTGATCTGGGGAAGCTGAGCAGGTGTTGAGGTTGTAAATAAAGACTTGGAGGGTAGCCTGGAAGGGAATGACACTGGCATTGAACTTGGACTACACTTGGGCGACAAATGAGATGATGACACTTGAGACAGGGATAGGAGTGAGGACACGGGGAGTGACGATGACACAGTGCTTGACGGTGACAATGTTGACAACAATGATGATGAAGATGTGATATGAGTGGATGCTGTGCTGGGAAAGCTTGAAGAATCACAATGGGACAATGAGGGCGAGGATGGCACGGCTATGGATGATGTGGTCAAGGATGAGACACAGTTAGTCGATGATAATGATGAAGACTGACAGTTTTGTTTAGAACTTAGAGACAAAGCCATTGGACAAGGCTGAGGTGTATCATCAGGCTTATTAATAGATCCATGACCAGACAGAGTACACTCCTCAGATTTGACTATGTCACTTTTGGAACACACAGAGCTCACCACAACAGACGTATAGACACTAGACGTGGAAGGAGAAGCCATGCCTGCCCCCGCCAATGTTGCAGTCACTGTTGGTTGGAGCATGGAAGATGACATCGTTATTGGCTGTAGCACAGATGAAGTTACTGAGGATAATGATGATACTTCATGGGATAGTGGCAAAGGAGCCAAAGGTGAGGATGATGAAACAGGCTTTTGTCCCATTTTATCCATAATAGCATCTGACAGTTGGGGCAGATCAGCCTCAACTTTTATCAGAGGTATCAAAGACATATCTGACTCACGAACATTTTGGACCACGGCTCCTGAATCATATTTTTCATTCATCTGTTCAAGGCGTTTGAAATCCTGATCCAAAATGCTTTTCTTTGACAACACCTGCTTCATAATCACAGACGGTTCAGGCTTTTTCTCAGATAATGAGCCCTCCTTTCCTACTGACGATACAGTATCCCTTTTGCGAATGCGGAATTTTGAGTAATGAGCTGAGATATTGTCATTATTATTGGTAATATCCTTGTTTGGAAAAGATGTTAAAAGAAGGGATTGATCTGCAGCCTTTGAGCTTGCTGCCATGTTCAAAATTTCATCAATCGCTCTAATACGATCTTCTAGTGAGGGTTCTCCCGGGACCTGCGGGGTCTCACAGAGACTATCATCAGAAAGACTGTCCTCGGGCAGTGGAGGACTTGCTGAAGGGAGGTAATCCTTATAAAAATTGTATTCACTTTCAGAGTTATCCTTACCAGTAGGAGAATTTGGTGGAGAGTGCTCCCATCGAAGGGGGGATAAGTGTTTAGAGGAGCCCTTTTCTGTAAAACTACCAGAAGTCACTGAATCTTGTGTATTGTCTTCACTTCCAGCAGGACTGAAGAGGCCCACCGGGCTATCACGTCCAGCATAATCACTGTTATCCGGGAATCGAGAATGAGATTTAGCTGAGGTTCGATGGTTGTTTATCACAGAAAGATCTCTATCACTCAGCCCATTTTTAGATACATCTGCACTATCACAGGAATTATCCAGAAACTTTTTATCGAAGAATTTTGACCGTGAACCAAAACTATCACAGACTCCCCTTTCAACCAAAGCAGAATCTAACACATTTTTATCTAATGTTCTCTCGTATCCTTCACTGTCACTGCACTCAGTACTTCCATTAGTCCTTGGAAGATTTTTCCGACCATCCTTAGAATCCAAACGTCTTTTCTTACTTGGCCGTGAATTAGAGTCATAGTCTGAATCACTATCATCATCATCCAAGTCAACCACAGGGGTTTTATCCTCCCTCATGGAACCTAGCTCATCGTTCACACTGTCCCGCCCACTTTTGCTTAGAGAGTATCTTTTGTCATTATGTTTGTGGTTTATTTCTCTCCTCAAATGGTCCTCTCGTCGCTTGTCAGCAGGATTTCTGCCTGACTGACGGAGGGCTTCCTTTACTGCGACTGATTTGATCTTAGCAGCTGAATGGGGTGAGTCAGGATCACTAGTGCCTTCCTCATGCAGCTCTTGGAGTTCCTGAAGAAGTTGCTGTTTCTCCTGATGTAGATGGTGAAGGTCACCTTCACTTGCTGACCCATTTTCAGAGTCTATGTGACTGCCAGGGGAGGCAGGACTACAGTCAGCCTTTGTCAGACGTCGTTTTGTTTTCAATTGTTCATGAATGAGACGCATTTTGTCTTTACTGGATAAAGACCCAGATGATTTTTCAAGCTTCTTCAGCACTTTCACATCAGACTTGCACGACTCACCAAGACCCGATTCTTCATGGCTTCTCTTGCGACTCTTCTCGACTGTTTTGGCCATTTCTGCCCCGAGTTTGATGGACAGCATTGATGACCAGGGCTTCAGCTTACCCCCACTAGATTCATCAAAATCCCGACGTTTTTGGGAATTGGAATAAGAATCATAATCCCCATCAGCTACCACAGAACGTTTGTAATCCTCAGAATAGAACATCCTATTATAAGAATCTTCTTGAGTTGGTGTTGCAGGAGATTGAGATCTAGATCCATGACGGCCATAATCGCTGTCATGGCTGTGATTGTTGTAAATTGGGGACGCCACATGACTGACACGACTGTGAAGATCATCTCCCTTTCCATCTTCATATCGATCACGAGAAGAATACTTCTCATCCCGCAAAGACCTGTACCGACTTTCAGATCGATAAGAATTGTGCTCACTGCTGGGACTGCCTTCTCTGCTGTTGTAAACATCAATGTGGCGGTCTTTGGACCTTTCATCGTATCTGTCCAGTGAGTGGTCCCGTGAACTTCTGTGAGATTGGTCATCCCTTCTGTCTAGAGAACGCCGTGGGCTGTGGTGATCTCTCTCACGCCGTTCACGCTGACTGTGACCATAATCCCGAAGCACTTGTTCATAGTCATCCCCTTTGTAATAAGAGCCTGATTGTGCATAGTCCTCGGGTCGCCTGAAAGAGTGAAAAAAAAAAAAGTATTTTTAGACATCTTCAGTTACATGCAAGCACTACTTATTTGCATTTTTGTCTGCCAGTATCTATCCCTGCATAAAATAAAGCAACGAATATCAGAGAAATCATATCTTATTTCAGAGAGAAAAAAAAATGTCTTGCTTTATAAATTAGCAATGACGTCACATACAAAAGCATAACAATAGAGAACACAGGGATGTGTGGAAAAACAATCAAAACAGATAAAGAGAACCATTTCCTATCTTTCATAATAAACCTTGTAGTACACTGAGAGCAGCCATTTGCTGTTAAAAACTAAAAACAACAAGAACAAAAAGCAAACGAAAAAAAGGCTGCTCAAATTACATCAGTTTCACTAAAAGGTTCTTAGATTGTTTTGGCTTTTTTCTTCCTTAAAAAAATACAAAGTAAACAAGCAGATTTTCTTTGATTTACACAAGAACTATTCAGCTTTGAGGAATTGGTGGCTAAAATGGGTCAGATGTTGAGTCCATGAGAATGTCATCCTACCATCCAGAGAGGAAGTGTATTGCAAACTGACAGACACATCAGTCACTCTTCTAAATTAAATACCTCTGAAAATGGTGATAAGCAGCTATGGGCCTTCCCCCCAAAAAAACTTTTTTTTCACTTCTGATGGAAGTCCAGTTTAACTTAATACAACTAAAATAGAAAACCAAACAGGATCGATTTCTCTTTTCAGTCTCCAGAAGGATTGATATATGAGATAATAACAAAACAAAGCCGAATGTGTAAAAGACATTTAAGCGTATTAATAGGCCAAAATAGTACCAAAATATGGCATATGTATAACTAGAGATTTCCATCTTGAATGGACTTTGAGATAGATCTTAAAGAATTTGAGGAAAATGTTATCTTTTAAGTTCTAAGAGGCCTTGTGCAAAATTTTTTTTTAAGTCTCATTAATATTAGATTTAGAGCAGTCTGTACAGCTAAATCTGTGCCACAAGCAGCCTTAGGATATTTACCTAAAACGGTGCAGATTTAGAAAGGACATGGAAAAGGCCGAGATTGGCTATGAAAGCTGGAGGAATCAGGGGGGTTGGAGGTATGAAAATGTGATATAAGTGCCAGTTTGAGGAGTGTAACATGATCGAATTGAAAAAACTCACCTAGCCACACGTCGGGAGCTGGTATAGGAGCTATTTTCCTCTCCATAATTGGAGTCAAACGGCCGACTCACGCGACTACGATATCCACTACTGCTCGTCCGTCCATTCCGAGAGCTGTAGCTGCTCTGACTTCTAGAGTTGTAGGCATAAGCAGAAGGACTCCTGGAAAAAAGGATATAGATTTAATTATTCCACTGCCAGTTAGGAAAATATGAAGGGGATAGCAAGTTCAGACAAGAGATCATGAGCCATAGATGTTTTGCCAACATAATTTCAAAGTTTATTTACCTTCTTTTTGTTTGCTGCATTTGTTTCATTGATTTTTCCACCATATTGATAATTATCTTTACATAAAGCGATAATTCAAATCTAGCAACAGATCTTACCCATCTTCTTGATAACTGTCAAAACTCCTTTGCTGTCGGAACTTATGGGTGCCACGATCATCGTGCCTTTCACTGGAACGAAGCTGATCACTTTCCTCCATTTTGTCTAGAAAGTTAGTCTGGCATTCCCTGCTAGCAAAGTCAATCTGGAAACAGAATAGAAAAATTAAAACATGGGAACAAAATCGATTTCCATCAAACAGAATATTTAATGACAAAGGAAAAAATACTTCTCACAACAATAAAATTATTGACAAAGAAAGTAATGAATGAAGGACAGAAAGTCAGAAAAATTTTACACTCAATTAAATCCAAATCAAAAGATTCACCTCATATAACTTACAGAAGTAATTTTTTTAACAGTACAAAAATGCTACTTTTAAAAATCTACATCAATATACACTGGAATATAATGTTGAGGGTTACTCTACAAAATGGATGGCGGGTCAAAATATGACATTTCCGACCCACGTCTTTTCCTCAGACGTGAAAAACAAAACAAAACAGAAAAAATAAAAAAAACAGACAGCTAGAAAAATTTATCAATCATAACTGGATGAATTCCCAGTGGCCTCATTCACATATGACCACTTAGACAAAATAATGACAGAGCTAGAAGAATTAATGAATCATAAAAGAATGGATTCCCATGTGGTCTCCTTCATATATACACATGTGAGCACTTATACAAAAAACAGAGATAGAAGAATTAATTAATCATAAAAGGATGATTTCCCACTGGCCTCACTCAAATATACACCTATGTGCACTTACACTAAAATAAAAACAGTGAGCTAGAAACATCAATGCATCATACATGGATGAATTCCAAAGTGGTCTCATTCACATATTCACATACCTGCACTTTCTTCTTGAGTATGCTGGGCCGTATCTTGATGTCACTAACACAACGCTGGGCATCATCATAAGATGTGTAATAAATAAGCCCTTTACCTCGTTTACGATCTACATAGCAGTAATTCACTTCACCGTAGCGGTCAAACCAGTTTTTTAAAGTCCTGGTGTTGGTATCAAGAGGAATATTGTCCACCCAAACACAGCAAGTAGGCATGCTTTTCCCAAAACCAAGCTGAAATAAAGCACAAAAATTGTTTAAAAAGCTTGAATTTAAGTTTATATACAGCCAAAAAAAAGAAGAAAACTATTTTCCCTTTAAAATCACAGTAAATGTTTCAATTTCAATTTCATTTCAATGTCCAACAGAAGAAAACAAAAATGATCCTTTAAAGGGTTAACATCTCATTAAAAGTAATAAAGTTAGTCCCTAACCCATGACTGAGTATAGGGGAATTAGGGGTAGAACCCTAATTATACTAGGCATACGGCATAACGTGGTAGTTTGTCATTGCTTTCCACGCCGACTTTATTTTCGCCAAGTCTAGAAAGACCTAGCTACCCATTTATACTGCTGGGTGAACAG
>JAOYNN010528796.1:0-14562 GCA_025770095.1 Goniobranchus kuniei
CAAGTGTCTGCCCATTCTACCAGCCTGTCAATGTCCGATTGTAGTATTTGATGTGCAGCATCTGTTTCAACTGTGGCCGAGACCTTTGTGTCGTCTGCGTACATCTCGCACCAAGAGCGTAGAACATCTGGTAGATCATTAATAAAAATGACAAACAATACTGGTCCAAGGACGCTCCCTTGTGGTACGCCGCTGGTTACAGGAGACCACTCTGAGACAGAACCATTCACTGCCACTCTTTGTTGCCTTCCGATTAGGAAGTGTCTAATCCAATTCTGGACTTTTCCTGTGATACCATATGCCTCAATTTTCCTTATGAGTCTCAATTGTGGTACTGAATCGAAGGCCTTTGCAAAGTCAAGATAAACAGCATCCACAGGTTTTCCTTCGTCCAGTGATTCAGTCCATTTGTCCATTGTTGCAAGTAAGTTTGTTACGCAAGAACGCTTTGGTATAAACCCATGCTGACAATCTGAAAGTAGTTCATTCTGGCACAAGTGTTCGATTATTTTGTCCCTTATTTCAGATTCCATCACTTTGCAAACAATACTAGTAAGGCTGACTGGTCTATAATTGCCTGGGTCAGATTTCATTCCTTTTTTGAAAATCGGTGTCACGTTGGCTTCTTTCCATGAACTTGGTAGTACTCCTTCTTCTAAGGACTTGGTGAACAGCATAGTTAGTGGTTCTGCCAATTCGTCTGCAAGTTCCTTCAGTACACGCGAGTGCATGCCATCTGAACCTGGTGACTTTGTTGGGTTGAGTGACTGTAGTCTCTTAAGTATAGATTCTCTCGTGAAGTCAATGTTTCTGAGTTCTGATCTGACCCTTCTTTGCTCACAGGTGGGCATGTTTTGAGTGTCTTCTTTAGTAAACACGCTGCAGAAAAATCTGTTGAGGGTGTCTGCCTTATCTTTATTGTTAGTGGCGGTGTTCCCTTCCTCATCCGTTAAGTCAGCAACTCCCTGTTTGGTCTTCAACTTGCTGTTTGCGTAGGCATAAAAGGCCTTGGGATTGCACTGTGCTTTCTTTGCTAATGACCTTTCATATTCTTTAATAGCTCTCTTGCATTCAGTACTTGCTTGGTTCCTTACTTTGGCATACATAAGGTAATCCTTTCCTTCCTTTGTCTCCATGTACCTTTTGAATGCTGCTTTTTTCTTCTTTATCTTGATGAGGGCCTTCTCGTTCATCCACAAGGGCTTTTTCTTCCTCTTCTGTTGATTTTTGTTTGTTCCTTTGGTCTTTGGGACACATTTCACCAATGCTTGATTGTATGCCTCACATAATAGATTCCATCCTTCTATTACATTCTTGTCTTGAAGTCTGTCACACAAGTTCTGTTCCCTTATTTTCTGCCTTAGTCCATCATAGTCTGCCCTGGAATACAAGAACCTCGCTTCTTGCTTTGCCCCTATGTTTTGTGTATTGGTCTTGTATTCAAAACTCAGGACTTGATGATGGCTCTTTCCAATGGGTGCACTGTGAAGTATTTCCTTAATCATTCCTTCTTCCTTAGTAAAGACCAGATCTACAAGTGTTGGGGACTGCTCCGCCCTGTAGTGTGTGGGGTTTCTGATATGTTGGTATAGGAAGTTTTCTCTGACCACTGACTCCATGAATATTGTTGCCTTGTGATTATCGCTGGCTGGGGATGTTTCATTTTCCCAATTTATCTCTGGATGATTAAAGTCACCGGCGAGTAGTACCTGTGTTCTTCTTCCAATTGCTGCCTTTATAAGATCATACAGCTTATCATTTTTGTCCTCTGTGTTGTTCGGAGATCTGTAGACGCATCCTATGAGAAGTCGGTCTCTATCCTTCAGCTGTATCTCTACCCAAACGTTATCCTTTGTCTTGTCCTGTTCTGCGAGCAATACTTCCTGGGCTTCTAGGTACTTTTTCACATAGATCAGTACACCTCTTTCCGCATTGTCTTCTTCAATTTTGGGGAAACAGTCATACCCATCCATTTCCAATTCCACTCTCTGAACTGCAAACTTGAAACATTTTGGAACAATCACTGTAAAAGACAATGTCTGGCTGTTCCAACTCAGTGATGTGACAGAACTCTGTTCTCTTATTTAAAAAACTATCAACGTTTGAATAAACACAATGCAAAGAAGAATTCAGAACTGTAGAACTGGAACAGTTTTTAACTCTCTGTACATTATTTACATGTCGCTTTGGGCTCACTATTGCTCCTTGCCCACTTGCCTGTCTCCTCCCTCTGTTCTTGCAATGTTCACAACCTGATGCCTCCTGATCACCCATATCTCTTTTCCTCATTGAGTTTCTGTCTCCTCCCTCTTCTGGTTTCTCAACAGTACCAGCCTTCTCATTTCTTCCCTTTCTAAAAAAGTCATGTCTTTTTTAACGGTGATGTTCTGGAATTTCTTGTCTTTGTGCTCCTTGAGCTTCCTCCCGGACTTGATGATGTTTTGTGCCTGTTGTGAGTTTTGAAGCTTCACCAGTAGTGGTCTGGGTTTTAGTTCTTTGCTATCACTGGATGTCTTGGCTCCCAAGCGGTATGTTTGAGTTACCTCTGCCATACAATCCAATCCTCCACTTATGGTGTTGTTTACCTTTTTTTTGTCTTCTAGCTTCCTCACTTCAGGATCTATGTCTGGGCTTTCTTGTATTCCAAAGAAGATTACATTGTTTTTTCTGAGTTCTCTGTCCTCCATTTCTCGAATGCTTTCTTTCACCGATGTTGCCAATGCATTGTCCACTTTGCGAGTCAGCTCCGCTCGTGATTGATCGACTTCTTTGAACTTTGAAGCTACATGATCCTCAATGTCCTTCACCTTCTCGTCTAAGGCATCTTGTCTCATTGATAAACGATTTAGTCCTGCCATAAATCCGGTTGCAAATTTGTTGCATTTCTTGCAGAACCAACGAAGACCCTGAGATGCTCCCTGGTCTGTTTCCTGGATTGCCCTGTAGAGAGAGTCTGGTACTCCTTCACAGACTGTGTGATGCCACATCTCGCACATGTCACATTTTAAACCGTGTTCCATCTTACCCACCACTTTGTCACATTTGCCACAAGTTGTGTCCTCTTTTTTGGCATTTCTAGAGCTAGTTCTGCTGCGCTCTGTACTCATTTTGTTACTTCGTAGCTTTACAAATTGTTATCTAGTTTGTAGACTTCTCGCTCTTGTTACGTCAACTGAATCTGTTAGAGTGTGCCTTGCACTTATAATCTTTTGTTTATAAAAGTTGGACCCAGTCTGGTTCAGAGTCAGACTTGGACCTCTACATCAAGATTAGATCAGACTAGAAACACAGCACTCTAAGTCTTACATGTGCTGAACTAGATCTAAGCCCTTGTGTCGCTAGATCTCTTTCAAGAAGAGCGTCTTTGGTTAAAATCCAGATCCACAAAATATTGCACTTTTCATTAGTTTACAAAGATGCTTCCAATCTGGTTCAGAGTCAGACTTGGTCCTCTAGATCAAGATAAGGTCAAACCAAAAATACAGCACTTTAAATCTTCTTATATGTGCTGAGCTTTACCCTTATGCATCTAGATCTCTTTCAAGTAATTATGAGTGTCTTTGGTTTGAATCCAGATCCATAAAACACAAAGATACAGTAATAAAATTGAGCCTAGAATTTTAGTCAGCCATCTTGTTTCACCAGGGGAGAGCATTTTCTCAATATTGCTGACTTCTTTCCATATACCCATCATTGTTACCATCTCTGTGGAAGCTTTTAATCCAACCTGTTGGCTCCAATATTTTTTATATATTAAATTGTGTCCATTTTTTCTACATTCTCCTTTCTCAGTTGATCAACATCTTTTCATTGGCCAACATACTTTTTTGTACTAATGTACAACTTGATCAATATCTTTACATGAGCCTGCATACTCCTTCATGCATGTGAACAACTTGATCCACATGTTTGTCTTAGCCTTCACACTCTTCTGTGTTATAGTACAACTTGATCAACATGTTTGTGTTAAGCTTCACACTCTTCTTTGCTAGAGTACAACTTGATCAACATGTTTGTGTTAGCTTTCCCACTCTTCTGTGCTAGAGCACAACTTGATCAACATTTTTGTGTTAGCCTAAGCACTCTTCTATGCTAGAGTTCAACTTGATCAACATCTTTGTGTTAGCCTACTCACTCTTCTATGCTAGAGTACAACTCGATCAACATCTTTGTGTTAACCTTCACACTCTTCTATGCTAGAGTACAACTTGATCAACATCTTTGTGTTAGCCTTCACAAACTTCTATGCTAGAGTACAACTTGATTAACACCATTGTGTTAACCTACACACTCTTCTGTGCTAGAGTACAACTTGATCAACGTCAATGTGCTAGCCTACACACTCTTCTATGCTAGAGTACAATTTGATCAACATCATTGTGTTAGCCATCTCACTCTTCTGTTCCAGAGTACAACTTGATCAACATGTTCGTGTTAGTCTTCCCACTCTTCTAAGCTAGAGTACAACTTGATCAACATGTTCGTGTTAGTCTTCCCGCTCTTCTAAGCTAGAGTACAACTTGATCAACATGTTTGTGTGAGCCTACCCACTCTTCTATGCTAGCGTACAACTTGATCAACATGTTTGTGTGAGCCTACCCACTCTTCTATGCTAGAGTACAACTTGATCAACATGTTTGTATTAGCCTACGTACTCTTCTATGCTAGAGTACAATTTGATCAACATCATTGTGTTAAACTATGCACTTTTCTATGCTAGAGTACAACTTGATCAACATGTTTGTGTTAGCCTACGTATTCTTCTATGCTACAGTACAACTTGATCAACATGTTTGTGTTAGCCTACGTATTCTTCTATGCTAGAGTACAACTTGATCAACATCATTGTGTTAGCCTACACACTCTTCTATGCTGGAGTACAATTTGATCAACATCATTGTGTTAGCCTACGCACTCTTCTATGCTACAGTACAATTTGACCAACATCATTGTGTTAGCCTACGCACTCTTCTGTGCTAGAGTACAATTTGATCAACATCATTTTGTTAGCCTATGCACTCTTTTATGCTACAGTACAACTTGATCAACATCATTGTGTTAGCCTATGCACTGTTCTATGGTAGAATACAACTTGATCAACATGTTTGTGTTAGCCTACCCACTCTTCTATGCTAGAGTATAATTTGATCAACATCTTTCTTCCTCAGAACCCGTTTTATTGTAGTATGGTACTTGTTCAGCATCTTTCCACCTGTTTGTATAATCCTTTTCTGATAGTGTTGTACTTGGTCAACATCTTTTCACCTTGTACATAATCCCTCTCTGATAGTGTACAACTTTTCTAAAACCTTGCCCTTTTCTTACATACTCATTCAAAGTTCTGTACCAACTAATCATTAATTTCAGAATTGAATGCTTTCTTTTACAACAGATTCATCAGAGCCAGTGTATCACAATCAGGATATTTTGGATGCATCTCAGGTAGGAATTTTATTATTGGATAAAAACATTTAAGACAGAAGTATGAAAGCGTAGTGTATTGTAAACCATAGGTGACTCTGTCCCAGTTTGGCTACTCAGCTCAAATGGTTTGAATCCTTTCAAAGGCAGGTATACTTTTGTCTCACTGCAACATGGTGTAAATTGAGTATTAATAGGGCTGGGGAGTAAATAAGACAGTGCTATCATAAATCACATACTTGGCCAGCATAATGCCACATGACCTGAGGAAAAGAACCAGCTTCTATTGGCTTCAATGGCACGTTACTTGCTACTTGTTTTTCCCGTGCCTTGTGGTGACACATTAGGCTGTCCTCCATCTCCAGTCGGTTCGGTTCTGTGCTTCCTCTTCTGCCTGCCACCAGAATGTCCCTGCAGCCTCCAGGTCTCTCTCCACATTGGCTCTCCATGACATCCTTGGTCTTCCCCTGTTGTTTTTTTTCCCTCAATGGTGGTTTCCAGTTCAGTATTTTATTTGCTGGTCTGCTTTGCTCCAAGCACCAAACATGACCAAGCCAGCGCAGTCTCCTCTAAACAATAATTTCAATGGCACCAAAGGCAGCTAAATTTACGACTGAGAAAGAAATCACAATCTGGTATTGGACTATTTCTATTTTGCTTAGTAGAAATTGTGCAGATGAATTTTACAAGGTAAAGAGAAGTTTCCTGAAACTAGAAAAAGAAAAGAAGAGAGAAGAGGTAAAATTTGCTCCCAACTGAAGTGGATTCACCAACTGTGTATCATAAGTGTAGTGGCAGTCATTTGATTCCAAACACCTTCTTGCTTCTGGTACGAGGTTCATCCCAAAAGTAAGTTTCCCTTCCGTATAAAATTAAAACGGCTTGTGATAGGCTAATGAAATTTTGCACATTTTAATACAATAATTCTTAACAACATTCCATGTAAGGTTTTGTGTACCAATGTTGAAAGTGTCTGAAATGAGCTTCTTTTCCTTGTTGACTGTTAGATAATAATGACCAGCGTGATGAATGCTCAGAAGACAAAGAAATCATTCACAAGATATGACATCTGAGTAATCAAAAAATGTTCAGTTATTCTGGGTAAGTCAGCCCTGAAATACTCAGAGATCTTTTAATAGCTCTTGATGACCATTCTCCTTTCATCCAAACAACTATAAAGTGGGATTCTGCGACAAAAAGACAATCTGCTGAGTGGCAAAACATTGATGAACCTCGCCAGAAAAAGTGCTTTGAAAACACGACTCTCTGAAGGTCATGCAGATCTTCTTTTCAAGACATCCAGTATCATTTTACAGTGGCTAGTTCCGGTCACCTCCATAATCTATGGCCAGTTTTACAAAATGGTTCTTCAAGATAAACTGAGACCAACAAACACAAAATAACGGCTTGGGCTTCTGCAAAACGGAGTCATCTTCCATCATGACAACCCACCTGTGCACACTGCCAGGATGATCACCGAGTTGGTGGAGCTGTACGAGTGGAACAATCAACATTATTCCCCAGATCCGGCCCAATATGACTTTTGGCTCTTCCCAAAATGAAAGATCACATTCTGGAACAAAGATTTGACACCAAAGGAGACATTATTTTTGCAACACAAGCAGCCATCAGACAGCTGGACAAAGTGTCTTACATCACTGCATTTGACGGCTGGTTGCGGAGAATTCAAAAGTGCATAGAAAATAGCAGTTGATATGTTGAATAGACCATAAAACAAAGGATTGTCATGCAAGGTTTCATTCTTCTTGACATTTTGTTTCTGAGTTATTGAGGAGGGAAACTTACTTTTGGGATGGACCTCGTAGAGCACACAGTGGACCTGTTTTCTCTCATTTGCGTAGCAGTAATAGTATGACGAGATTAGTTTTTGCTTGTCAAGTACCTAGTCTGTGTCTATGACTGTCAAGGTAGCCAAAAGACAGATTTGAAACCTCACAAGGCAGTAGCCTCTTATTATTAAAACCTCACATTACTGTTTTTTAAGGAAGACATTTAAAACCTCACAAGGTATTCTCTCATTATTAAGACCACACAACACTGTTCATTCAGAAGACAGACTTGAAATTTCACAAGGCAGCCTCTCATTATGAAGACCTCACAACACTGTTCATTCAGAAGACAGACTTGAAATATCACAAGGTAGCCACTCATTATTAAGACCACACAACACTGTTCATTCAGAAGACAGGCTTGAAATATGACAAGGTAGCCTCTCATTATTAAGACCACACAACACTGTTCATTCAGAAGGCAGATTTAAAACCTCACAAGGTATCCTCTCATTATTGAGACCACACATCACTGTGCATTCAGAAGACAGATTTAAGACCTCACAAGGTATCCTCTCATTATTAAGACCACACAACACTGTTCATTCAGAAGACAGACTTGAAATCTCAAAGGTAGCCTCTCGTTATTAAGACCACACAACATTGCTCATTCAGTTGTATAGTATTTATAATTTGAAAAAGAAAAAAAACAACAAACCAACCCAATAATTAACAACTGGTATATAAAAGAATGATTGTAATGCCGTTTCCAGTAATTGAACAAGATAACTAGTCCCTTTAGGGAAAATTAAGTATAACCAGATAAAATAAAAGAAAGGTCGCAGTTCCATTTTTCTTCTTTCACTTAACAAAGGCTAAGCATGCATTGTTTGTATAATACATTTTTTGGCAGCAGCAGATGTCAACCAGATGTGTTGTACCAGTGAATGGCAAAGCAAAGGTTGAACTGCAGGCAACAGAATCACAGAGCAGCATGTTTTCTTCCTCTTCAACATCATCTATCTTCTCGTCGACATCTGATCGTCTCAAAATGGGATTTTTCAAAGCCCTCAAGAGGAAACTTTCCAGTAAATCCAAAAATTCTCTTACTTCAAATGTTTCAGTTGAATTAAAAAAGATACCTGAAAGAATCATTGATGATGACCCAGTGCCGTCAGCCTCCATAGATTCTAAAAACAAAATATTGTGCTCACCACTAATTACTGTGCCTATATTTGAAGAAGAACAAAGTATTGGCCATACATTGAAGCAAATGCACTTGGATAGTTTGAGCAAAAGTGATAGTACACAAACACAGAGACATCAGGATTCTGAAGAAGCCACCTCAAATTTGTATAAGTCAATGAGAGATGCTGAAAAACGGTTGTGTGATAAAGGGGGCACAGAGTATGAGAAATTAGATGGTTTTGATGATCCTTTCAAAGGGCTGACAGAACTAATTCGAGATGGCCCAGCAGCACCACAAAGTATTCCATTCACAACATGTAAGGACCCAAAGAAACTAGAACCAAAGCGGCTTACTCCTTCGCGGCCAGCTCCTCCGCCACCCATTCCCAGAGCACCACTGGCATCAACTCTTCAATCAATATCTCCAAGATATCTGCCTTCTCAGGCATCAAAGGCCTTGCCCAGTCCCCCACAAGTGCCTCCAAAACCTTTCATGTTATTGCCACTTCAGAAGGATGGATTTAGTTCCAAGCTTACTGGAGAGCATGGACTTATTGCTCAGCAAACCTCAAAAGAAGCTTCAAATCTTGCAAAGACATTAATAGCATTCCCCAAAGCTACTAGTGGCAACACTTTGGCCATAAATTTGCAGCTTTTGCCATCTGTGAAACGTGAATGTTTTCAAAGTAGTTCTTCAGAAGATAAAAAAGATTGGCATTCATCTGGAATGATAAAAAACGTATCAGATCACAGATTTGAAGCCAACACAAAAAGCATAGGTTTAGGTCAGTTAACTATTGATCCTCATGAAGCTGACACAGACAGGCAGTCCTCTATCCCCAGCATCCAGTCATATTATCAGACCGTCTTCATCAATCCAGCTGATCTTCAAGAGGACAGTCATCCTGTTTCCAGTTCGTCTAGCCTGCATGTTGAGAGTCAATCTGAAACATCCTTCACACAGGAAAAAGAGCAATGTGAATTACCAGGTAAAAGAAGCATTTTAAATTTACTAGAGGTTCATTTGAGAAAGAAATATAATTTACCTGCTGATAGTGGCACACCTTATGTTTCTATAAAAAATGACAATTCTTCAGACTTGAAACAAAATGTTGCTATCAGAAGTGAAGAAAACTTGAATGATGAAACAATAAACTCTGAAATATGCTTAGATCAACAGAAAGTGGAAGCAGGACATGAGACAAAATGTCATTTAATGAAATGTGTTATTCATGGCAGTGGGCATGCAGACAAGATCATCCCTGGTAATGATGAGCTCTTTTGTCCTGCTTCATTAGAGGTGAATGTTTCGTCTTTGGCCCCACATGCCCCAAATTTGCAGATGGATCAAGCAATTTCCTCACAGAGAAGATGTAGTCTGGTTAAATTGTCACAAGAAACGTTGAAAGACTTGAAGATGACTGAAGAGGTCTTAGTTGAAGATGGCCAGTCCATGAAAATTGATGCCTCTGCTCACAAATTTTTTTCGGACCTTGTCAGCGCTACTGCTAAGACCTTAGAGGAGACTGAAAAGGCTACACCATCTGTGCTAACACATGACAATGAGACTATTTATGCCACAGGGTCATTTCATGTAGATGTATCCAATGAAGTTGAAGATGATGAGAAAGGTACTTCAACTTACATTAAAGAGCAAGACACCATTTTGAAAGTGGATTCTTCAGAAATGGAGAACAATACTCAGGATAGCATGGAAGAGCAATCTGACCCACCCAAGGAACATTTTGTATTTGAGAAAAAGACTTGGCATTTTGGATCTTTGGTTGACATATTGATACCTGACTCTTTTCAAAAATGGGCCTCACAAACAAGAATGCTGATGGATAAGTGTGTTCCGTCCATTGTGGAATCATCTGAAAGCTTATCCAACAGACTGTCAAACACCCGAGATTACAATGTTGTCACTTTCATGAATCGTCAAGGCTCATCAGTGGATGCAAGCCATACTGATGGAGTAGGTACAAGTGAGAGTCTGCAAATGGATAAATCATCTCACTTAAACATTTCCTTGAATCAGATAAAAGAACTGGATAGACACCCTTTGAATAGTTCCTCAGTCACGCGTGTGGAGTGGGAATCAAAAAGACAGTCTTTACTACAAACTTTTAGTAACTCATGCCCAGATGATCAAGCAAATTTGCCCCTTGCTGTTCCATTGAGGGAGGTGTCTGTGCAAGTAGAAACCATCAGACCCTCAAATAGTGAGAGCGCATACAGCTGTGGCACCCTAAATAAACCATTTGAGAATGTTTTGACTGATATTATTTCAAGGGGCTCCACGGGCCTGAGAAAAATGGGAGATGATAAGACTGTACCTCTGTGGAAGGTAGGGAGGTATCAAGAAGACTGGAGAAGACACGGCTCTTCTCGAGAAACCCATAGTTGCAGGGATGAGCCTGTTAGGGATAAGAACTTTAGTCTTCATGAAGCCATGCTGTCAAGACTCCAGATGAGCGTACCTTTGCTAACAATATCCAGAGAACGCAAGTTGGTAAGCAGTAAAGGTGGATGCAGTCAGGAGAGCTTGGACAAATATGACAGCTGGGACTCAACATTAAGTGGTGATTATAGTTCTGAGTTTTTGGATGCTGAAGATTGTAGGCAAGCATCCCACATGCCTGATAGCAACTCAGTCCCGGAGGGAAAAGAAGCCTCTGCTACGGATGAGATTGTCAAGTTGGATCCATCTACTAAAACTCTCCAAGAGTCTTTAGCCATCAGGCGGTCTCTCCTTACAGATAGTCATGATGAAGATGATGTGACTTATTCATCCTCCCAGGAATGCAGTGATAAAGATGAAAGTCTGCCTGAGTGTCTTTGAATAACCCATATACATCCCATGGCATGAGTTGGATAAGTGATGAAAATGTTTTAAATTATGTATATGTTTCAGACGATGCTAATTGCCCAGGTGATGTACATTTCTGAATTTATGTAACTGCCTTGAGCGATGAAACTCAATAATTAATAGCTCAGGTGAAGTACATTTCTGAATTTATGTAACTGCCTTGAGTGATGAAACTCAATATGATTATATTAAGACAGTACATTATGTTAATGTCTCAGATGATGCTAATAGCTCAGACATTTCTGAATGTATGTAACTGCCTTGAGTGATGAAACTCAGTATGATTATATTAAGACAGTACATTATGTAAATGTCTCAGATGATGTTAAGAACTCAAATGATATAATACATGTCTGAATTATGTAAATGCTTTGGGTGATAAAACTGAGTATGATTATATTACGACAGTAATAGCTCACATGATACAATATATGTATGAATTAATGTAAATGCCTTGAGTGATGAAACTGATTCTAATTATATTAAGACACTACATTATGTAAAAGTCTCCGATGATGTGTATACTCAGATGAGCTTAAATCCTGTAAAAGGCTTAGATTGTAAGATTCCTCAAAATGTGAGAATGGCTCAGATTGTTTTAACTGCCTCAGAAATTGTCCCAAGATTACTGCAAATGGGGATAGTGACAAAATCAAATGAAACATGAGATTGAGGTGATTTATTATAATGAGAGCAATGTTCATGGAATGTTTCCTTCAAAGATACATCAAGAGTAAATAAAAACATTTTGGATACGATTAAAATGGTGTGCAAAATCAAACATCCTCAAATAAAGATACTCGATTTCCATCTCGAAATTATTTTTTTTCAGTATTCAGTTCTTCGTGCCTTTTTTAAGGTGTGCTTTACATTATCAAGCTGTAAACCTATTGGATATTTCTTTCTCATTTTTTTTAATGATTTTGTTGTGAAATTTTTTTGCAGTAAAGGACACCATACATTCTATTGACACATTAGGTTGTAACCAGGTATTCAGTGTACAGAAATTTGAAAAAAAACAAAAAACAAAAAAAAACAACCAACAAACTATTTTATTGGCATTTGCATTCAACTTACATCGATGCTTGCTGTTGATATAAGAAAAGTACCCTACACAAGGCATAAATGTTGAAATGTTACAACGGTTATGATGTAATGAATATCACTTTGTCCTGATTGATGTTGAATTCATTTGTTGTACAATTGCCTTGCTTGTTATTTTATTCATTGTTTTTGATTGTTTTGTTTGTATAACTTTGGATGTTTTTATTTTTCCTTTTTAAAACATTGATATAATTGGGAACTGCTGTGGTACAATTTAGGTTTTTGTGAAACAGCCATTGATATCATAGAATTGTTAAGTTCATTAAATTTGTTGTTTCAATTTACGTTCAAATTTGGGAAAGATTTCCGAAATGGTACCTGACAATGGGAAATAACAGTAAACAAACCCTCACCCTTACTTCCTAACTCTAACTCTAACAAACCCTAACCGTAATTCTAACAAAGCCCAAGTTGACCCAAAGCCTAACACTTACTTAAAACAACTACATCTAGAGTCTATTCACACCCATGCAGGTGCACTCCGGAAGTCTTCCTATGTGGCCAGTTATTTTTTTATAAGCAAGTATTATTTGGGTGGATCCCACCTAAATAATACAGAGTTGGGGGTTCTGTATTATTTAGGTGGAAAGTTTTTCCCACTGTATTATATAGGTGGAAAGATTGTATCCAGGTGTGTAGTATGCCTATGCACCACAGTAAGTAGGTGCATGTGTGTACCTAAATAATATATTATAGTGTTATACTACACACTTGACTATTAATGTCATCTTATTACATATTAGTATTAGAGGGTGTGAATTTCACACTGATACACAATACAGCCAAAAAGGGCAATAGGAGTGAAATTAACTTTCCCAAATTTTTTTAAACAAGAAAGAGGAAAAAAAAATAGCGCAATGCCAAAGTAGGCTCGAACCCACAGCATTCAGGTTACAGTACAATGCCTTAACCATTCGGCCACAGTGCCACTGAGTTAAGTTGGTCATCTCAGAGTAAATAGGTTAGCCTAGTTTAGAGTTAAAGGTAAATGAGAGAACAGAATTAGCAGGGCGAAAAAAAGTTTGTAGAAGAGGTGAAGTTGCCAAAAGAGGAGATTAAAGAAGCATTCAAAATAATCAATAAGCATATGTATTGCTTCAAATTCATTTAAAAGTTGTGTCAAGCTGTTGAATCGATGAGGTGTGACTGGTGATAAGCGCCATTTTGTCTCTATACCAAGGCTGTTGCCAAGCTCACATTTCCCTCACTTCAAAAGAGCGTTTCCGGTAGGTAAGTACTACAAATAGCTATTTTTCACATTTGGGCTACTCATAGTAGGACTACGAATAGACACTTCATTACGGAAAATAAGCTGAACTGTATGCTTGTTTGTTCAGGTGTTCATTTAGTCGTTTAGTTTTGGTTAAAATAAAAAGATTGAATCCGTCGAACGTAAACGAATTCACACACACAAAGGCGGTACACTTGCGCAGTATGGATAAAGTCTTTCCACCTGAATAATACAGCAGTAGGGGGTCTGTATTATTGGGGTGGATTCCACCCCAGTAGTCATTTCCATTTTCATTTACTCCCAGTCATTGCTTGGATGTGTTGTTTTTCCCATCCACATTCTCCCTTATTCCTTCTCTCTTATTCCTTCTCTCTTTCTCTCTTTTCCTCTCTAAATCTTTACTCCAAACTTGAATTTTTCTTTAGATTGAGAACAATGGTTTTTTGTATTTTTGTTTCTTTGTTTGTTTGTTTGTTTTTTTTGTGCATTTTTTTTAAGGTGGGGTGGAATGTTAATTGATGCTCCATGATATGGCCATGCTGGGGCATCGGGATCCTTACAACCTTCTTGAGAACCAAGCATATGGTTATATCATACTTTCCATCATTGTTATCGATGAATAGCTTGTTTTGTAACTTTTTATAAGTGTTTTAACCTGTGTTTCAAAAATCAATACTGGTATTTCTTGTCTTTGTTTTTATGTAGCTTAGAGGATAGGAGACAAAACTACTACTTCCTTTATTTTATATATGTACCAGGCATTGATCTATTAATAATATAGAGATAGGCTGTTAGACGTGGCCGCCATTAGACACACGGCGTTTCGCCATTATCCGCGATAAGCCTCCCACTCTCGCCTCTCGATTCAGCGCGCGACACAGTAAGCCATCTCTCTCTCTCTCTCTCTCTCTCTCTCTCTCTCTCTCTCTCTCTCTCTCTCTCTCTCTCTCTCTCTCTCT
>JAOYNN010528907.1:0-14561 GCA_025770095.1 Goniobranchus kuniei
CTCCCCCTCTCTCTCTCTCTCTCTCTCTCTCTCTCTCTCTCTCTCTCTCTCTCTCCTTTGATTTCGCCAAGTTAAGCAAGCGTCTGTTTGGCATAGTCAGTAGAGCATCACAGACTTTTTATCTGACAGTGAAGGCTTTGATTCAGTTTGTGATCAATTTTTTTTAAAGAAAATTTCGAAGGCAAAGGTTTGCGTAATCCTCTTCATTTAATTAATTTTTTCCCTGTCTCGGAGCAATTTCAAGGTTTTCATGTATTTCATTTCTTTGTGCATTCTTTACATGCATTTGTCCAGTGACTTTTCAAATCAGTGTAATTTACTTAATGTAATTGTGTATGTAGGAGAGGTAGAGAAAGGGTTGGTGTAATTCAATTCAATTGTTTATTTATATATATATATTTAATCGCGGCAAGCGTGGTCTCCTGCTAGTTAAATTTTAATTGATTCATTGATTTTATAAGTGGATTCTTATTTTTATGGCACTGTAAGCCTACTATTCGAGCCCTGGTGGGCAATGCTTGCTTAGGGGACCCAGAGGTATTTTGTTAATTATAAACTAAGATGGGTTAGGATCATAGTGGGAGAGCTCATTTTATGACACTTGTCACGTTAATAATTGACTACACTGCTGGTCAGAAAGTAAAAGAATAAAACAAAAGTGGCCTCCCAAATGTTTTTACTAAATAAATCCAGGCACTTGTGTAGCCTGTACCAATTTTTTTGTGATGAAAGGAACCCCCTTCACAAAGGGTCAGCTCACACATGTAGCGTCCATTGGCTAGGCCTACCAAAAATTGCTGAGAAAAACAAACCTAGCTTTAAATTTATATTTATAATTATCACCAACGAGATCTTGAAAATCATACACATATAAAAACAATACAAACCTTCAACCTTTTATATACCATGTTTTCATCTTTGAAAATGTTGCCTGCTTGACATTCCCCATCAATATTCCTCTCTCATTTTAATAGGAAAAGATTTTTTACAATGGGTTTCCTATGTAAGCAATGCACAATGGGGGTCACAAGTAAGTACTTTTTCTAAGGATGATGTCTTGCAGTCTAAGAGAAACTAGTCAAAATTTTAAACAGAAGGAAAGAAAGGGGACATTATTGGTCATCTCCATGGCAAAAAAATGTTTTAATAAATCTCTAGCCATGCCCAATAAATGACAAAACACTTATAGGACCAATGATATGGCTATGGGGACCTCTAATTTGAAGTGGTAATGAAATGTTTACTTAGGGAAGCCAAAATAAGCGATTAGGTTTAGGAATGTATCGTTTCATGTAAGTAGGGGATTAGGTTTAGGAATATATTTTATATGACATAATTTCATATTGATATCATATTTACCATCTTATTCGAAAAGGGTTTTGGTAATATGAAAGTTTTGCAATTTCCTCACATTGGATAAATATCCTATACATACATATCTACATCTATATCTATATCTATCTATCTATCTATCTATCTATCTATCTATATATAAAACATTATTTGATATTATTGATATTAACACTTTGGCGACGATTGGTATGCCCACTCATTGTAACAATTTGTTGCTTTGTCTGCAGCATGGCATGAGCATGAAAGATCATATTAGTCTCCCTCATCAGAACTCATCCATGGAGTTTATTCCTTGCCATAGTATAGAGACGTAATTTGTCCCTGACGATGGACAGAGACCAAAGTGTTCGTCAGTTACCAACAGGAAAACTTCAGAACCTTAAGAAGATGTTTGAACAAGGTATGTCATGATAATCATGAATTATGAGCCCAAATATATTTCATTTTAAGAGTGAAAAAAGATGAAGTCAGATTTATAATAAATATCTGTACAGGCACACTGGCTGTGCATTGAAGATTCCCCAACAGGTTTTTCTATTCAGACTTCTTTAAACCTGTGACATGGGGCATACCATGCAGCAGTTTGTTAACTGCAGCATACTACCAGTATGACAAGGGAATCTGGTAGGCTACCCACTTACACCTGAGATGAGTTCCTTAACTGGAAAACATTGTCAATGAGCTTTGGCTATGGATCAAAGTATGCTTGCTTGATATGATCTTATCTTTAATAACCTTCCAAATCAGTAATGTACATAGGAGAAGGAAACTCCATAATATACATAGGAGAAGGAAACTCCAATTTAAAACCATGGGTCGATGGGACTCAGAAGCTCTGGAAGGCAACCCATCTAGGAGTGAACCTCCAAAATAAAACCTGATCCTCCTAGTCAGGGGGTTGGGCGTAGGGCTAGCGACCCCACCCTGCAAAACAGATATTTGCTACGGAAACGACAACAAGAGAGGACTCTCCCTGTAGACAGCCCCAAGAGCAGCAGCTGACAGAGCCAATTGGAAATCTCTTGCAGTCGCCTCAAGCAGTACAACAAGGCACAGAGGATTGAGTGAGTGAGAGTAAGTGAAATCAGTGGTGATGAACATTGCTTGACTTGGTTTGTGGCAGGCTGTGATTCCTTTTATAGTAATTGATGCCTTTGATGAACTGTTAAGGTCTTTCTCTTTTTTAAAAGTACAGGTTTGGCAAAAGTGTATGGTCATTTTTCTTTTTCATCTTCGACCAACCTTTTTTTCCAGCTTCTTCCTCTTCTCATTCTTCTTCTAATGGCTTATCCAAATTTAGGGTAACCGTAGTTAAAGAGGACTGTGTATTGGATTTGGCATTGGTTTTACGCCACATGCTCCTCCTTGTATTGGAGAGTGAGAAAGAAGGAAAGTAGTCTCTAATTTTGTCTATGCAGTGGCTTTCCAGTCAGCCCTTCTATGATGCCCAAGTGCTTACAGGGTTCTATTTACATGAGATATTCATTGCACAAATGACATCCAAGTTTGCTGTCCAGCCTGCTTAAATCATAAAGCAAGGTGCAGAAGGAAAGACCAAAAATCAAACTTTTCAAAAGCTAACATAAGTCAATATCAACTATGGCATGGGCCTTTACAAGTTGTTTCCTTTGTGTGTTCTAAATACTACTAGACTGCTTACAGCACTCTTATTTCTTCCTGATCCAAAATGCACAATTCTTTTCTGTGTGTTGAATAAAACCCTTTCAACCGTTACTATTTCCCTGTGTATTAAAATTTGTTGTGAATGGTCCTGTGTTACTTAACAAGGTGTCATTTTAATCTTGTTTTTGTCTCTATTTTACCCACCAAACCCAATAGCCAGTTAACACACTTCTCTTCATTGTATCTTTTTTTCGTCTTTTTCTTTTCTTTTTTGTGAAAGCTAATTTTTCAACAACAACAACATCAACAACTTAAAAAGCTAACAGAGATAGAAAACTACAAAGAAAGAAAGGAAAGAGGAAATTTGTAAGAGTGTGTTTGAAGTATTCCTTCAAGACACATTTAAACAAGGGACACAATTAATCATATATAGAAGAAATAAAGGTAGAGAGAAAAAGAAGTAGATGATATGCCACAAAACAAAGATCAGCACATCTTTCATGCAAAAATATGTAAATAAAAGAAAAATGTCAATGAATCTTACATTTGAATAAATTCTTATATAAAGTAGAGGCAAGTTTGATAGAAGTAGGGATATATTTTATACATATGGCCTTGCAAGAGTTGTCCAAAGTTATTGTCAAAATGTCAGGATATAAATGTCATATTGTTACAGATTAGATAATCATAGATAAAGTTCATTATAAAAATAGAATTTACAAATGAATGTCATTACATACTCCATACAATAACCCTGAAGAAAGGACATTGAAGATGCAGTAGGCTTTGAAAAGTAAACTTAATGTCCAGGGATTTTATTCCCTGTTTTTTTTTTACTATAGTCTTGAGAGTGGGAATCAGATTAGTGTCACTAGTTAGCTACCGGTATTTCTCACTTGTTCTTGTATACAATCATGGTCACCTCCTTATTGAATTACTCCCAGATCTTTTCACCACTTACTAGGTCGAGCTATCACATTTGTTACTCATTCATTCACTCACTCTCACACCCATTCTATCACTTCACATTTAAGCTGTCATCATCTCTATCTTTTATATTCCAGTTATGTCTTATGCTTGCTTACTTGCTCACCCAGTGAAGTATTCCTAATTAGCTCTCTTCACTAGTTTATCTCATTACAAATTTCCAAATTTGAAGCCTGTCTCGTGTCAAGCTCTGATTGTTGATTCATTGAAGATCTGCACAGTCATTCCCATGTCAGAGTCCTTGATTTCGTTTCTTTGGTGATTTAAAATGTCCTTATTATTTATATCCATTTCAGAATTAAGTTGACACCTTTGGTTTTCCATATCCTTCTATAATGACTTGTCAGTGAATTGTCAAGTTAGCTGGGTGCTCTCGCACTCTTAAGTCAACAGGAAATAGCTCTTGAGTTTTGTTTTTGCTATTCACTGGTCTCTCAGAATTGGATGTGCTTTTCCTTTGGAGTGGAAAAAATACTTTTTTAAAAGTTTGCAATGTAACATTCAACTATCCAAAATCTTGAAATTATCAGCCTGTCATTTAATTAATCTTGAAAAAATATTCTGATATTATAGGAACTTTTCAAATAAGCATATTTTGTGATCCATATTTTAGATTTCTCTGTCTTCTAATGGAACTTTGAATATTAAACACAAGAGATTTTCAAGTTTACAAGCTTTTATTAATAAAACAACTTTAAATTGTGAATTTTATCTTTCATGAGTTTATACTTTTTTGAGTTTCTGGAATGTTTTCATTACATGTACATGTACATGTACTTGTATGATTAAATTTGGCTGATTCTTTATATCTTCATAGTAGTTTTTTTAAAACATTTGGTCACTAGATTTGCGTCTTATAAACCTGATGCAAACTCTTCTTGAATATGGTTACCAGGATTTGGTGTGATTAAATGCTTTGAATTTCTTCTTTTCAAAACATGATTCACCACATAATTGTAAGGATACCATTTCAGTGATCCTGGGTACTGGGCAAATTTTTAAGAAAATGTATGTATTTTTCGTCAAGAGTTCTGCTTGAAGATTTATAGACCAACTCAGGCTACATTAAAGTGTCAATTATCTTAAATTTTGTTTTTTCAGTGTATGTTTGTTTTTGTTTTTGTTTATTCTTACAGATAAGGAATCTTCCAATGAGAGACCAACTCCTCCTGCCAGGCCACCCATGCCTTCAAACCGAATTCGGTCCCCTGCAAGACCTCCCCCACGACCGCCTCAATCTTCCAACAACAGAACAAATGTAAAGGATCCACCTGACAGTGGACAAACAGCAATGGCGGCCACCACAAAAGATGCACCTTCTCGTGGTCAGCGGAGTACAAGTCCCACAGTAACAAGGAGGATCATGGCTCTGACTGGTGGTTCTTCTGACAAAGATATCAATAAAGCTCCGAATATATCCAACAATGCTTTTACTTCATCCCAAGTTACAAAGAAAATAGAACAATGGAATCATTCAGGAAGTGAGAATGCACAAGCAAATTTTGTCACCAAAGACAATCCATTGTATGTCGGTAACATGCCTAAGCCAGATGTTAGGGACTTGTACTCTAAAGTGCTGAAAAATAAGAATAAAGCAGACGAAACTAATGAGTTGCAAAGAAGAGAAGCCATTCGGCTAAATAAGGAGGAAAAAAGGAGGACAGTAGCAACTTTGGATGTCAGTGA
This sequence comes from Goniobranchus kuniei, assembly GCA_025770095.1. Classification (NCBI taxonomy): domain Eukaryota; kingdom Metazoa; phylum Mollusca; class Gastropoda; order Nudibranchia; family Chromodorididae; genus Goniobranchus; species Goniobranchus kuniei. The sequence continues at coordinate 5,650 of JAOYNN010528907.1, forward strand.
AGAGGTGAGTGTAGCTGCCCGAACAAAAATGTTCAATCAACCCAAAACTGAGAAACCTATTCCACCCAAAAAGCCTGAGGCCATTAAGAGACAATCGAGCCTTCGAACTGCAATAGATTCCAATGAGAAAAAAATTTCAGAGGGGAGCCCCCAAGAAAATCTGTATTCAGAACCTTGGGAGAGTAGTTCCATTTTGGAGAAATTTAAAAACCAGCAACCTTCACCAGCACATTCAAGGCCATTTTCAACAGTGAATCCTGTCCCCCCAGGCAAAATTGCCTTGGATCAAAAGCCGAGTCTTCCTCTCATGCCGCCACCTTCAAAATCGGATAACAACAAAATTGTTTCCCCAGTAAAAATGTCTAAAGCAGCAGATCCACCTGCAAAACCCAGACCTGGTCCTCCACCCAAGCCCCCAAGGACACATGCCCATGACGATTACATGAAAGGGAAGCAACATCAAGATGCTGTTAAGCCGAAAACCAATTTACTAGGGCCAGACAAAAATGACAGCGGAAGCAGTGAGACTTCAGTATCAGTATCAGAAACTGTGTCAGTGCGAGAGAGGATATCCAAAATGCAAAATCAAACTCAGGATTCATCTTCAAACTCAACCAGTGATCCAAATTCAATGAAAGATGAAGGAGCAAGTATCACTTTACGACATCAACCACCATCTCGTCCTCCCCCTCCTCGCAGGAGACCAAACTCTGGTGGCCATGCCCCATCTCTTAAAGCGCGTCCTTTTACTCAACTTATGCACTCCCACGAAGGTCCCTGTATTATTGATGTTTCTCCCAAAAGTAGGCCAAACATTACAAGGCAAATATCTTCTCACGGATTCCGTGGCACCAGAAATCCCAACGATCAGCTTCCTCCTGCTCCTGACAATGGAAAGCCCCTGGGTCGCTACCCTCTGAGGCGAAGTTTTAGCTCAGAGTGCATTCATGGGAGTCAGGCAAGCTCCCTCAATCTCCGTGAAGATGATTCAGACCAGTGGTCCAGTATGGCCCAATACAGTCATCTTAACGATTACCAAGCTGTGATAGATCCAGATGGATATGCTGTGCCAAATGAATTTCTCAAGTTACCATCTGCCAATGAAGGATCTGATTTATCGTTTTATGGGGTAAGTGTCTTCTTTTATACTCTACTTCTATTTCTTTGTGATTAGGTCACTGTCATTTGCTTCTTTGTCTACCACCTGTTGCTACGATATATCAATATGTCTAGATTTAGATACAACACAATCTACCAGATACACTGCAGTTGGTCTGTTGATACTTCTTTTTTCTAATTTTAGCAATACTTCGTTAAAAGAATTATTTACCAGTATATTGAATTGACCAGATCTATAGATTCAAGCTAAAACTTATACAATTTATGTGAAATCTGTTATTCTAGCTTATGTCAAAAACATAATTTGCTCAAACCTCATGGTCTTAAAAACTTTGAACTGCAAGGCTGGAAAGCTGTTTTTGGTTGCTTATTGTTTATATTGTTTGTTTTTTGTGGGTTTCTTTTTTTTTGTTTTTGTTTTGTTTTTTAATCACCTTGTATATGAAATAGGAGTCCAGAATAATATGTACCATGTACAGAAAAGTCTGCATCAACTCCAGTGCGGGCATATTGTAAAGGGGGGATATTTCTATTACATTAGACATAATAATACAACGATAGTGATACAAATTTATCTGCTCCGTCATTTATATCGACTTGAAATTTTCTAAAAACATAATGACCTGGTTCGTGGGGTTTATAAAACGTCATTAGAAAAAAAAGCATTTCGTGTCGGTCCTTCATGGAAATGCGGGTTAAGATGCTGAATGAGAGATATGAGCGGGCCTGACTCCCGTTACACACCACAGTTGACTGAGTTTGTACTGTTTGTTATCGGTCTGATATTATTGTGTTGGTCTTTGGGTGTGTTGTGGGATTTCAAAAGTGTAAGCGGGGATTGTGCTGGCAATGATTATAAGAATAATAATAATGTTAATGTTGGCAAAGATTGGCAGTAGTTGCGGTACCGGTAGCGATGGTGCAAAATAGCTGCGGCAAAGAAAGGTCGTTGAGGGCTTCTTCCGTCACTCTATCACCTGCGAGTGCTAATAATTATGATTTATTAGTCATGCTGGAGAGCACGCACTGAACGACGAACCTTAAGAAAAGTAGATATAAGTACAATTTTCTTAAGCGTTTTGTTTCCAACAGGCTATACGCCATTTTTTTCCATTTGAAGTAGAGCTATGAGGAAATGAAGGTTGAATGTATGTGGAGGAGGGGAGAGGTAAGAGGAAAGACGGAAAGATAGATATCATGATGGTAGATGGACAAAAGGTATTTGGCATACACATAGTTTGTCTCGTATGAGGGTGTGGGAACAAGTGAGTGGTATTACAGTGGGGTAGAAACCGTGATATTAATAACATGGTATACCTCTTACATCTCCAAATCTATCATTCAGGGACCCAAAATGGGGAAGGGGGTGGACGAACAAAATGAAAAAAAAAAACCTCCGTCAAATTTTCCAAGCGATGAACCACTTTGCCTCTTGTCGTTTGGTCTGCGAAGATACCTCTGTCTTGTTCCACCTGCCTTCTGATTAGTCTTCCTCTCCATCTCCTGCCTTCCATTTATGCTTCCATGGCCTGTCTCTCGGTTGGTTATTGTTGAAGTATGATATATCCTTAAAAAAATAGCTAAACTCTCCTGATTAAAAGTATTGTTTGTTTTCTTTTATTGCCATTTCTTTTAGGTACTTCTTCATTTGTATTTTTTCTCACAAGCTATTCTGATGCTATTTATGAAAATGTTCTGGTTTTTTGTTTGTTTGTTTGTTTGCTTTTTCTTAATGGTCCCTGACTTACTACCGTTAACAACGAGATATAATATTATGCTTTGCGTTTGTCATGTTGCCGTAAGAGCCAGTCTATTTCAAATATTTTTAAAAAACCCACAAACCAACCAACCAAACAACAACAACAAACTATCAACGTTGCATTTGAAAGTCTCCGTCTTATTTCGGGTGTTGTCTTTCAGCTTCCGTCAATACTGGTTTACAGTTATTGTGCTTGCTTAGTGCTTAATTGCTGTTCGCATCTTCTTCATCGGTTCAGTTGTTTCCATTCTTTGCGGTTCCGAGCAATAGATGTTAGGGGTTTATGATCTTCCAGTATTTTCAGCTTTAGGATAGGGTAAATTTGAGGGATTTCTTTATTAAGCATTGAAACTCAAACGTTTTATGTAAAATTAGTTTTTCTAGCTTATGATCATGAAAGTTATCAGTAGAGTAATGCTATTGCTATGCTCAATGTTAACTGAATATCCGAAATTGAAAAAGCGGATGACTGTAAAGGTACATGGTGAACAATACCCGCTGAGCGAGAAGTACGTGAACTATCAAGCGGGGTGATCGGTTCTTGGGCACAATATTTGTCCTTTCTTTATTTTTGCATGTTTTTCTTGGTTAGAAGCAGTGGTTATAGTACCCGTAGAGGTAGCAACAATATTAACAATAGCATTAGCGATGGATCTGTTATGTAACGATGTAATACATGTAGTAGTGGATATTTGGAATCGTAGCGAGTGAGAGCATAAATCAAGTTCAGTGAATAGTCGACGTTTCATGCCCTCAGGGTCACATACTATTAAAAGCAAGGCATCGTTTCTAGCACTATGATTCACGGAACTCATTTACACACCTCTCATCCCACCCCTATTCTATTCTGATCCCTCCCTCTCATCATTATGCGTCTACTTATTATTAGTAATTAGACTTTTAATTAGTTTTGTTGTTTTTTCTCAGTATCTAACGCGGCGGTGATTTAGCTGAGCTTGGAGGTTGCCACGACGAACATAGATACAATGATAATAATGTGCTAATTAGCCTACATATACTAAACTAAAACAATAAGCAAAAAGCAACCCAACTCTTTGAAAGATAAACAGTTTGATTGAGGCGAGAATACAAGTCATCGCAGAAATCCGTATATAGAATATTAGAATGGGGTCTTCAATTGGACTGACTTGGTTTACTTGAGAGCGGTAGAAGGCGATTGTGGAAATGATGTATTGAGAACCTTATTCGAAGTTGTTGGGGGATTTACGTTGTTAAACAACGAGGCTTTTGTTTCCCCATTGGGCTTGGGAGCCCTAATTTTTGAACCACGTGGAAGTTGAAGGCGAAAGTTCTTCCGAAAATACTGTAATGTAAGTAATTACTGAAGTAAGATACCTTGATACCTTGGGTTGAGATTTTAGGCCATTCATGGCCTATTCTCTCCTCTCAACCAGTGTGTCTTTGCTGTCGCTACCAATTTTTTTGTATTCAAATTTACTGCCAATCACTGGTCTATTCCAATTTTGAAGGCATCAATTGTTTTTGCAGTTACTAAATGGTCAGGCAGTCTGTTCCACGTGTTTACAATGCGTTGGTTGCAAAAATTGTTACAGAGTCTAGTGTTGTTCCTCTCCTTATATAACTTAAACGAGTGACCTCTTGTTTTTGTTTCATCCATTATTTTTTGGAGATTATCAACCTTGTCAATTTCGTGAAGATTTTTTGTATGTCTGGATCATGTCTCCTCGTAAACGGCGAAATTCCAGGGTCGGAAGATGAAGTTTCCAAATACATTTTGTTGCTCTTCGTTGAACCTTTTCTAAAATATTACATTAGCATACTCCAGCTGTGATCGAACCAGTGCTTTGTATAATAATAGAAATGATATGTTGTCGAAACGTTTAAAATTCCTTTTGATATGCCTACAATCTTGTTTGCCTTCTGTGTAATTATGTTGACATGCTCCCTAAACTGCAATTTGTACATTATCAAAAGGAATTTTAAACATCTCCACAAGAAATCATTGCTTTTATTATACAAAGCACTGGTTCGATCACAGCTGGAGTATGCTAATGTAATATGGCATCCAATGTATCAGGACGATAAGGATAAAATAGAAAAGGTTCAACGAAGAGCAACAAAATGTAGTTTGGAACTTAAAGACCTTAAGTATACTGAAAGATTAAAGAAACTTCATCATTTGACCCTGGAATTTCGCCGTTTAAGAAGAGACATGATCCAGACATAAAACAATCTTCACGAAATTGACAAGGTCTATCTTTTTTTTTCAGATGTATTTAATATTTAGTTCGTTTTGTTATTAGATTAGGGTGAGAAGTAATCTTGAGAAACCTTGAAAAAAGTTGGGGAAAAAATTAAGACCTTAAACAACCTTGAAAATCCTCGATTGTTTAATAAAGAAGCCTTGAAATACCTTGAAAATGACAATGTTGGGTAATCTGAATCGATAAAACTGAAAAAGATATATTTTCGAACGATCCCGTGCCGCCAACCCACATTCGGATAATTTGGTGAATGGCTATCAATGTAGCCATATCTGTAAGCCTTGAGTTTTGTAAGCTCCCTGGAATGTATTGACACACTATATTGTAATTTCACTAGGAACCTTGAAAAAACACTTTCGGACATTGAAAACGTCTGAGAAAACCTTGAAGTTTATCATAGTAAGCCACTTCTAACCCTGTTTTTGATTTTTCCCAAACCCCCCGTTGCAGGTGTACCCGATTTTGTTACAATATTGGTGATTGGTGTTAATTTTACACTATGTATATCTATGTATGTATTATCAATGCAGGAGATACCGATGGTTTATTACGTATATAATATAATATGTATGTGTCATTTTTGTACACATAAAGAGGGTAAATTATACCTAGTTTGTTTACTATTTAATATACAAATACATCAATAGACAGTAATAGACAGCAGAAAGTGTAGAGTGAGTTAGGTTTCCTAGCGAATGTATTCCTGTCGGATAAGATTATCTTTGAATGATGCATAATAACACATGGGTACGCGTAAGAAAAAGGAAGCGAGAGGGCTGAACTTTGGGAGACAATAACTATAATGATATAGCGCATGCATTCATTCAAACCAAATATTATATAGTGCAAGAAAGAAATTATTTTGCCTTTCGAACTGGTAATGTTTAGTTTGTTTAATTTGACATAAACTTGAGTCATGTTGTTAGCGGACGCCAAATAAGCTCACATCATCCCGTAGACTCAGCAAAATGCCACCTTTAGATGAATGACTGAATTATATCAAGAAGCAGAGAAACCGCACTGTTGCACACAAATACACCCGTAAGCGAGAAGAGAAACTCTCTCTCTCTCTCTCTCTCTCTCTCTCTCTCTCTCTCTCTCTCTCTCTCTCTCTCTCTCTCTCTCTCTTCGAACAACAGTCACATTCTTCCGGGAGTAGTATGTGGGGTTTTCCCCTCATGACATTTGCTTACTAATCCTCACCCAAAGACCGTCTCGACCATGGTATTGACTCCACCATTGAACTGCCCATAACGCCCGCTTTTCCTGCGATTGTCACCCTGTCGTCTCTAGTCCAGCCACGTCTTCACTTTGTTCACATTCAGCCTCTCAACAAGGCATATTCCACGAACTTTCTTCGACCATCCCCGTCAGATGCCAATCTTTTCAATTCGGTATTCTTCATCTCTGACTCCATATTCCCCCCCCCCCCCCACCACCGCCTTTGAGAAAAATTAATGCTGTCATGTTTAGGCGAATGTAGCCTATACTCACTTTAATCCGTGAATGTCGCCGCCAGGAACTGAAACTTTGGGGAGTAAGGACAGAAACATACTAAGCGTCCAACTGTTATCTTCAAAATGGAGACTGTTGAATGATTTGACATTGTAATAAATGTACTGCGTTCGCTATTTGTGTCCTGTAGTATGAAAACGTCTCGATATTAACTTTCTTCAATCCAATTGGGGAAACGTCACACCTTTCCCCTTCCCCTCTCTGCACACCGGATGGAATATTTATACTTTTAAAAAATTATTATGTTATAACTGATAGTAAGAGACACTCTGCTGAAATATGGTCGCTCGTTCCAAAAGTGAAATCAGATTTTTCGTATGATCAACCATTAAAAAGATATTGAACACGATAAATCTCCCCACGAGACTCAGTGATGTCACGGGCATGCGGCGAGACGGTGAGCGATTGCTCATCGCTTTCCTCCAGCAAGATGACCATGAACAGTTAGTTGCTGTAAGTTGGATTCAATATAATATAGACCGTCAGAACTCTATTTTTTTGGTAATCTTGGCCCGCGTTACTTCTTTCCTTCATGTGGTTCCTTCAAACCGGACTTAGTATGTTTGGATTACGACTACTCCAACAAGAATTTCATAATATGAATTGAATGCAGACACGGATCTCTCTCTCTCTCTCTCTCTCTCTCTCTCTCTCTCTCTCTCTAGTTTTAGTCCAGCCTCGGTATAAATCGTCAGTTGGCAGATCCAGGGCCAACACTGAAGTTGACTCCGGCAGGTGTTGCCTAAGGCGTGCGGCCCTCCTGATTGCCTGTCAAGTTTGATTGACACTTACCTGGTGTCTTGTATCGTCACGGGGTGTTGTTACACCTGTTGATATTATCCTTTGCTGTGTGAGAAAATAAAACTACGCAAGATACCAAAGTTCCTTGTCGTCAGTACCCGTTGTCTCTTTGAATGATACTGTCACTTGCGCAAATATCATTGGTTGTGTGGCCGTGTACCTAGCCTCCCCCCCCCACCCCCCCCGAAACGCCCCAAAAAAAGCAACAACAAAAAAAAAAACAAAAAAAACAACAACACAACAACCCTACTTCTACCTGTCTGTTTTCGATTTGTTCATTCATATCTGAGAGAAACACTGATCCGAAAGGTATTAATACGTTTTTACCCATTCATCCATTAAAAAAAATTCAAACTGGCCATCCACATTTGATGGCTACGAGGATCATTGCTTGACGCCCTCCGCGAACAGAGCAGAGCTAGCGCCCCAGCTACCGCTTTTTTGTTCGTATACCTGGGGGTGAGGGTATGCGGGGTGTCCCCCAAAATGTGTACGATTACATGATAAAATGTTAATAACATCAGAACTAGTCTGTTGAATAAGATAGTCTAGCAAATGAAAGAGAGAAGGCAAAATCATTTATTGGTACAGCATTCTCATCCATCTGACGCCATTTTTAACAACACACCTGAACCGATGATTGAAGTTTTCGCGTATTCGCATATTTTTGTCGAATCACATGGCAAGCTCTTCTCTCCTAGGAGTCGGTGGCTAAATGGTGAACACATCACGGCACCAGTCAAGAGTCAAGAGGCATTCACCATGGTCAGTACAAGCGTGAGTGACCGCGTGGGATCGAGCCTCGCTAGTGCGCGATCAGGTTAATAACCGTAAGTCATTAGCGTTGTGTTCTTGGGTAAGGCACTTTACTTCGCTTACCACACTCGACTCAAGTGTGAATGAGTGCCTGGTCGTTAAGACAGCGCTGTCTTTGCCTGAAAGAATGTATTCGCGCCCAACAATCTGCAAGTCGTGTCCTAAATGTTCTGTGTTGCTGTTGGTCAGGGGAGTAAAATGTCATTGTAAAGCGCGGTGAGCATGACTTCGCCGTGGAACGTGCGCTATATAAATGCCATCTGTACTCCCCCCCCCCCCTGGTATTCTGTTTGAGCGAGTCAAGGCTTTTGTATTGGACTGACATAGACTAATTATTTAAGGTAGCCTCGTAGTAATTGGAGGGGGTTAAATGAGTACTACGTGAAAGGCTAGGGAAATTTTGAGTTTCTTGACAGAAGATAATCTCCAAAATGAGCTTTCAAAAATTCCATACACGCATTTGCAAACAGTCAAAGCTAGCAGACGATTTGGTATAAGATTGTTGTGACGAGTAATATCCCCAAAAGCCCCCAATTAATGTGACGAGGTATTTACGTTATTAGGATTGAGGTTGGGAGATAACACTACTCAAGTACCTGGCGGAAGCACCAATTCCTATAGGTACCACATTAAATAAATATAATGATGAGGATAAG
>JAOYNN010529018.1:0-14556 GCA_025770095.1 Goniobranchus kuniei
TTTTTTTTAAATTATTACAAATATTGAGGTGTTTCTCAAAGCAACTCTGTTTTGTGTGCTTAAGGAATAATTTTATATTGTTTTAGTTTTATCAAGACTTTAACTCAAGTAAGACATAAAGGAAAACATTCTGAGTGGAAAACAAAAAGTATGATTAGAAGAAGAAGAAGAACAAGAACAAGAACATGAGGAAGACGATTATGATGATGGGGAGGACAAGGAGGTGGGTTAGGGTTAAGGACCTCATATTTTAGTGGTGTATTGTAATTATTATGTTCAGGGTACATTTATTTTCCACCTGGCAACCACTTCCATGGTGTCCATCATGGCTTCCAAGCATAAACAGATAGGACCAGATTGTATACAAGTACCAAATACTGATATTTCATGTTCCCTTTCACGAGTAAAAATAGAAAGAAGTAGGGCTACAGAGATTTGGAACCTGTCTAATTTTGATGAAGGGGATGGAGGGTAATTAGGTACGGTATTGCAACAATCCAGTATAATGGAAATGAATGAGCAAAAAGTTTATGTAGTGTCTACGTACCTCAATGATGATATTTAGGCAACATGACAAACATGATGGGATGTACACTAGAAGTTTTTTATCTGTTTGATGTGAAGAAAGATGCAAATGGGTGTCCTGATACAACCATGTGCTCGGTTCTCAAGAAGGTTGGATGGGGCCCGATGCTCCAGTACTCCTGTGCGGTAGTAAGATGGAGTACCAAACCTTTTAAACCAAAACAAAACCTGTTTGTTTTTAATCGTTCCTATGGAACTACTTATATAGTATTCTCTGGTGGGTCTGCAGTGGAAAATAAAGCTTAAAATCCTTTAGCAACTGTATTGCAAAGTGAGACAGGTCATAAAGAAAAGAATTACACCCCATCGGTTGTACACTGTCAGTGACCTCATTATACAGGGAGTGTTTCCTGTAAGTTAGAATGGAGATTATCGGGATACATTTTGTGTCACCGAAAGCCACAAATGACCAACCAATGAAGTGATATTTAGCAGGTGACATAAGTCCACTAAATTTAATGCTCCGAGGACGTTCTGGTGGTGATGGTACTGATTGACTATTTCTTGTGAACAGTGACCAAGCAATATCATTGATGTCATTCGGTAAAGAGTACATTTTGAGAGGGAGACAAAAAACTGCTTTATTGCTTATTGCATTCTTAAAAAACATTTAAATGGTTCTGACAACAGCCTGTATATAACAAAGAGAGTAAAATTGACTGGGTTGATCAGTAAACTAGAGCGTTAGTTTGAACCTCAAGTGATCAAGCATAGTTGTAAATGAGGAAGTATATTGAGAAATTATGCCATTTAGATCCAGTATTTTGCAAACTTACAAACTACTTCTAGAACTAAATGTGGGCTTTTGTTTTCCAGAGCATGAAGAGGCTCACTTTTGTTTTAGATTTAAAACTAGAAATAGACTTAGATCTAAATCTAGATGTAGTTTTAATTAAACAGACTCACATTTTGTGGAAGAATACAATTTCTTAAGGGAGATTTTTTTTTCTTCTAAATATTCACTTGTATTCAAGTTCAACATGATTGGATGTCACGGATTCTGTAGTTATACACTGAAGGCAGCAAAATGAGATGAGCAGTGGTGTAATCCTTCAGATTTTGTCTGATTTCAGATTTTTTTCACATCCATCAAGTAAATTCTTTCCTAAATTTTTTTAATATTTGCCAGTATGATTTATTTATACTTTTCTATTATATTATTGCCAGGCGATATTTAAGAATTTATTTCATTTTGCATTTACATCCCTGATGATGAGAAGTATCATGTACGATAAGACCACAAGAGAAGCATATAAAAGTGGCATGATCAACTTTAAATAAAGTATAACTTGGTGTAAAAACAAGGATTAAACGAAAGTTTGTAGTTACACATTTATAGAGCAATACCAATGATATGAATCATTTTCTTATAACCACAGGGAAAGGAGATCTGGACAGAGCTATCTTTTACTACAGACAATCACTGGAGGAGCGTATGCACCTGATAAATGTCTGTCCCCAGGATCTGGTTGTACCATATAATAATCTGTCCATGCTCCAAGCCAAAAGAGGAGAAATTGGTAAATAGTTTTGTAATGATGGAAATAGATGGAAAGAATATGTTTGTTTACTATTCAGAACAAAGTTAGTTTGGTTTGACATGCATGCATAGAAGAGCACTATATTGTAATAGTTTCCTCTTTGTGTCCATATGCAGCTGAAATAGTAATCCCAAGTTACTCTGAATTGTTCAAAGTATGTTGTGCTCCCCAAGTGCTTCATCATTTTCTGCCTTCACTTTGATTAAATGCCCCACTTTTATTTTGCGTACATTGCACCTCCATCTGTACCCAAAAGAGTCATCGATTTCCCTTTATCTTTAATTACTTCAAGCCTGACAAGTTTTTTGAGAAGATTAGAATGACCAACCTTAGACCAGCGCCACAAGAACTTGAAGGCAGTGACAATGTACAAAATACTTAACGGCCACATCGATATACCACAGGATTGGATTGTACCTATGTCAACAAGTATATGGACAGGAGGTCCCTGATGGAGATTGACAGTGACACATTCCAGGACGCAGACACTAACAGTCTTTCATGCCCTCAGCAATTCAAGTGTGGACTTCTCTGCCTGCAGAGATTGCAAATTCTTCGAAAGATTTGAAAGCATAGTAGATAGTGCTATAAGTATACTAACTCTCAAACTGCAAAACTACACCAGAGGTGGCATGCAGCGATCTGGAAGAAGAAGAAGAAAGCATGCATTTCCTCTAGCTGTGGTCCATTGTCCCTTTTCAACATGTAGTTAAAGGGCCTGTTCTGTGTTCTTTCAATCTGTTTCTCCTGTGAGGTATCCACAGCACAACGTTGGAAGGAGCTTCTTATGGGTATCTGTCACAACAACATGCCAGTTTTGTGGAAATCTACCAAAGATCAATTGATTTGAAGAGATAAAAATATTTATTACTTACTTTATCCTTGTTAGGTGATAAGATATAAACAATAGGTGACATCATAGATGGATAACTCTAAGGGGCTATAGGAGATGGAATAAAATCACAACATTTCTCAAGGGTACTGAACCCTTATCGTATTCATTCAAACAGACAACTAGACACAATTTAAAGCCACCTACATCGATCTTTCTCAGATCCAGTAAGATTATGGAACAAGGTACCTCTCCCTGGCAAATGCAGCAGTTTGCTTGGACAACTAAAACATGCCATGCAATTCAATTATTTTTACTCTGTTGATTTGCAAGAGGCAAATTTGTGTATGGCTTCACAAATGAAAATGTGCAGTTTATGGACATAAGAATTCGCATTCCAGATATTCCCATTATTGCTTTTTAAAAACTTGTCAACATTGTCATAATTAAGGGTATGCCTCAGGTTTCATCTACTGCTGTAATGTCCCTGGGAAGAAGCTGTGCTTGCATTTGGTTTTGTTTTCGGCTATGTGTGTGGTTTTGTTTTTTGTTTTTTTCAAACACAACTTTGGCTACTAAAACTGATTGAAACTTAATATCTAATTTTTCACTGCAAATTTATCTCCACCTTACTTGATTTCTTGAATTTTAAAGGAAACTCATAAAACTGGTGGCATACTTTTGACAAGAATTTTGTAAACTATGACATATGGATAAATGAGATAAATCTTTAAATTGTTTTCATCTTTATTCTGTGTATTTGAAGAAAATGACTTGTATTTAAACAATTTTTGTTAGTAGAAAGAAAATTTGTACCATGAATGCCTTTCTTACAATTTTATTTGATAGATGGATTCTTACTTAAGGATTTAATTAGCCTTGAAAAATTGCTAGAAAATATAATTTTGGTCCTGCTTGCAGTTTAGAACAATACTTTTATGAGTTTGAAAAAATCTTTAGACTAATGTTAGCATGACTTTAACAAAAGCAATTAGATGTAAATGACTAAGTGGTGATCACAATGCGCTTGAGAGGAAATCAAGAGGCATTCACCATGGTCAGTAAAAGCATGAATGACCATGTGGGGGTTTTTGGGCTCATAACTGCAATTCATCAACTGTGTGTTGTTTGTTGAGGTACTGTATTCGCTTACCTCACTCGACTTATGTGTGAATGAATACTTGCCCATTAAGACAGTGGTGTTCGTGACCAGAAAAAATGTCATCACGCCCAACAGGCTGCAAGTCTTGTTCTAAATGTTCTTGTTTGTTATTGGCCAGGGAAGTAAACTGTCATTGTGAAGTGCTGTGAGCATGGTTACACGGTTGAAAATGTGCTATATAAATGGCATCTTTATTTTAATGATGGTAAGTATAGATTCAGGCCTACTGGACATTGCACTTTTTGAAGCAACAAATAGTAATGCTTTCAAATAATGTGTGGATGAAGGAAAAAAACCCAAACTGATCCTGACAAAACATGGAAGGAAGACCTGTTTGCTGTTTGCTCAGACCAGTCCTTTAGTAGATCAGTCTTTTCTGCCATAGATTTTCTAGGCACATATGTGCCATCTGGAAGTTTTCATTGGGTCTTGAGAAAATTAGTCTAGATGGATGCACAAGTTTTGGTTTAGGGAAACTTATGGGCAGACATTATTCCTCTTTGCATGTGAATTTTGCACTTAACTGCAGATACAGACAGAAGAATTAGGGCTCTAGCATTTTTTAAAGGTATTCTCTTACTTGTATGTTTCTTTACAGATAAAGCCCTAAAGAATCTGTTCAATGCCTTATCAATTCGACAGCGCACTGGATGGAAAGATTACTACACGGCTTTGACTTTGATACACATAGCTGACATTTTTTTGAAACAGTAATTTCTTCTTGTATATTTCTTCTCACTCTGTAAACATTTATGAAATATAGTATATTGGTGATCTGCACTAAATATTTTTATTCAGGATGCTAGCTTGATCAAACTTTTTAAATACTGTAGGCCTAGGACTTCTGTTGTTGGGACACGTCTAGGGGATTGGAAAATTGTCTTGATTTCCTGGTGAGATTGGGATTTTGGCTTTGAAAGAAGATGAAGTGATAACAGGCATTGAACCTATGATGGTTATTGCGCACTTTATTTGCATAAATGTCCAATTGATTTATCATTTTGCAATCTGAAGCTGAAACAAGCTCAGACTGATGGAAGTGTAAACTGCATGCTAACCAATGAATGCATGTCTTTATTTGGTCTGGTGTGCATGTCTTTATTTGGTCTGGTGAGGTTTAATAACTCTGTAGCTCTGCCCCTACCATTCATTTTGACCACTGACCAGTGACTTTACAACCTTATGAGTTTTGGTCATAAAAATACAGGTGACAGACTGGTTGAAATTAGCCTGTCAATTGCAGCGTTGGCAGTGATTGCAACGTAGCAAACGATAGACTTCATTACACAGCTTTATCATCTACTCAATGACATCTCTGCAAACGTCATTCCTTCATGCAACAAACCAACCATCATTCATTGCAAGGGTCTGCTCACTAAGTCTAGGTGTTGTTATAGACCTTCTTGATATGTCAGTGTCAGGACAATTTCTTTTTTCGATTTGTTGTGTCATTATACAAGACTGTCTTATACATATGTAATGTGGGTATTGTGGCGAAAAAGTGAAAAATTATACTTGAAATTTCTTTGAAATTAAGAATACATGTGACAAAATTTTACCAATTTGACGGGGAGCTTGTCCTGATTAGAGATATAACTTATACAGAAAAAATCATTCCCTCAAATTTCGTCCTGATTTCCCGGGATTCCCAATTCCCCAGGATCCCAATTACAGAGGTCCTACTGTACACAGAATAAATTTGATAATAAAAAATGCTACCATTGAGTATGAATCTAGATTAACATGTGGAAGTATATAAGTTTAAGATTACTCAATAAAAGGTAAGACAGGATAAAACATACAACGTTTTGGAGCTATGTCCTTTTAGCTATCGTCTTTTTCCTTGTTTTGGTTTTTGTTTGGGTATTTTGTACCTTATGAAGAACATTGGTCCAAAACGAATATATGCTTTTGCCTTGTCTTACCTTTCATTGAGTGACCATTAACTTAAATATTTCTACATACGAAGACATTTGCTATTGTATTAGAGTATTGTAATTAGAAAAGTAGCTGTGGAACTATGACAGAGGGGCATCAAATAGATATATGAAGATATAAGTGAACGTAATTTAATTGATACAGTTGGTATGTGACCAAATATTACATTTAATGACACTTCGATGATGACTAATTATTCATCTAATGTCAAAAACTCATTTGATGGGGTCACAGATGGCTCAATGGTTAAGGTATTGGGCTGGGATCGATTCCCACCAGCGACATCTTGTGTTTTTTTCTTGGGCAAGAAATTGTACCCTAATTGCTTCACTCGACTCAGATGTTAAATGAGTATATAGCAATAGGCTGGTATTGTTATGCTGAATGTGCTAATCTTTATTGTATACTCCCCATGGGGTATGCTTGCTAGGGGATAAAGAATTTTAAAGTGCTTTGAAACAGTCTTGAACAGTGTAAAGCAGTATATAAATGTAAAGTTGTTTTTTTGCTGGTTTTTGTTGGTTTTGTTTTGTATTTTGTTATGGTAAGATCTCATGGGTGTTGTTTTAACTCCTGAGTTTTTTTTATGTGGCCTGATTTTCCTTTGCTTACATTTTGAATCAAAATTGTTTTGATGTCAAAGTGCAATAATGCCTCATGTGAAATTTTTTTTCTTAAATGTTTCAGGGATAAACTTGTGAGTGCTTTGGATTACTACTCACAAGCTGATGACATTTTAGCAGAAACATCAAAAAATCATGACCTGAGACTCCGATTGAATTTGACTCTTGCACACACAACACTCGCTCTTGATCAGAAGTATAACATGTCTCAAACAACTAACTCAGGCTCCTGTTTCTGTGAACTTGGACCACAGAGTTCGACCTTTTTTGGGCAAACAGATACGCCGCCAGTCTCAATCAATGGACAAAGTTTATTCCACACAAATACAATGGCATCCCGAGCTTGCTCCTGTAATTGCAAGAAAAGTCTTGACTCTGCTTTTCCACATAGGAAATCAGCAAAGGACTATTTTCGGAAAGTTTTCTCCTTGGCTAGACATTCTAAAGGAACCCTGAGCGATCATGGCCATGGTCAGTTGATTGGTTCCTTGGAACATCTGATCTTGCTGGAATGGGGAAATCCCTCACAGATGTTAAAGTACCGTGGCAGGATTGAAGAAATCATGACAACCTACACTTGGGTCATTGAAGAGCTGAAAAAAACAGACCAGGAAAGGAATAAATTTATTACCTCCCACTATCAAACCTTTGAGTATCTTTCAAGTGCTGACCCAAATGATCTTGACTTGAAACATCTAGTAGAGTCTACAAGAGCAAGTTGTGAACTTTGTCAAGCTAGAGAGAATTATTTTTCAGGATCTGCATGGGAGAACTATATCTTCCACTCCTTGAGAAGCAGAGAAAAATCAATGGTGCTATCTAGTCTTTGTGGATCCAGTCTAGATTCAATGGATTCATCAGAATTTTCATCCCAAGGCAACTCTGACTGTGTTTTACCTATCAGATCTGGAGAAGAAAATCCATCTGACCTATACATGAATTTGGCTTGCAGTTTCTCTTCCACCAATAGTTCTGATGAGAATAACCCTACTTTACGTCTAAATGGCATGCAGGACACAAACAAGAAATATTATGAAACCAAAACTTGCGTGTCATCTCAGTTCTCTTTGGCTAAAAAAGTAGTTGAAATACAAGATGATACAGAATCATATGTTAGTAGTGAAGACAATTTTCAATGTAATTTAACATACTTACAAAATTGCCAAAAGTCAGTAGAAGAAACCTCATGGAATACTAATTTTGTTTCCCTGAGTGCAGATGATCAAAGGCAAGAGAATGCCACTGTGCCAGATACAGCAACTTTTCACAACATTCCAAATTTTTCAAGAATAGACTCCCTCCCTTCTGGAAATGAATTTTTTTCACTTCAGTTGCAGACTCCAGCCCAGAGTACTCCCAATAATTGTGACAGAAATGGCAACTTATCAAACGGGACTGTCTTTAGAAATTTTATTGAAACATTGACTCCGCTTTCAGATGGAAAAGCCAATTGCAGAAGTCTCCTTAACAATGTTACGGATTCATACAGTTGGGAAAAAGAATGTGTAAGCACTGAAACAACTTGTATTGATGTGCAGAATCAGGAAGGAGCTCATTGTTGTGAAACATTACATTATACAGATGACAGGAAGGCTCCAATTGAGAGTGGTTATATTTCTTTTGGTTCCAGCACAGTTGGAGGTTATGCAGGTCGACAAAGCAAATATAAACATCATAAAAGCTTCCAACCTCCCACGGATTCTGGTCACAGTCTTAATGGATGCAATAATGTGAGAAGTTTTGACGTCCAGGAAGACAACATACTATCTACATTATGTATGTTTGACTTGCCGTCTCCACTTTCTAAAGTAAATGACAATTTCATACGGAGAAGTGATGTATCATGTGCTCATGGTGGATTTGATGGCTGCTCTTACCAAAACAACGGTAGCACTGATGATGCAGTGTGTGTTGATAATAATCAGAATTTTAATGGAACTGTTGAAGGTGTGGCCCAATTGAGTTTGGGAGATGAGCAGGTTCAACAACGTATTGGAAGTTTCCCATCTAACCAGAGATTTGAAAGTGATAAAGGAACTGTGCAACGTAAAAAGATACCTTCTGAACAGGATGAGAGGGACGTAAAATAATTCACGCACGCAATAAGGTATATGAAGCATAATTCCTCTGTTTTAACAGAAAAGTAACATGTGCTGAATGGAAATTAAGATGATGATGATGATGATAATGATTGCATGTACATACCGCATAGAACAATCATTAAGAAATAGCTTAACCTAATGTAATATTAAATTAAGTATCACCAAACTACAAGAGATTGAGTTTGTATAGGCATAAGAAACCATTTTATACTTCCTTTTAGGATTCTTGCTTGGGGCTACAGGGCATTATGTTACAGAAATAATAATACAAATACATGAAATGATCTAAGTCATCATGCCAATATGAAAAATTACGAACAAGTGCATTGAACATATAGTACAACTACTATGCACCTTGATTTAAATTTTATTTAACATCTCACATATACACAATTTAACACCCTATCACTACTCAAATTGAATATTCTAGACACTATTTAATATATATCCCATCAATTTTGAACACACCACATGTACAATTTAACACCCTATCACTACTCAAATTGAATATTGTAGACACTATTTAATACATATCCCATCCACTCTCTTGTCAGATTCTCACAAACAAAATATCCCTAGGCATTTTATACACACTCACATAGTGGAAAGCTGCAGACTTTAATTTGCTTTACTCCCATTAAAAATTCAAAGCAAATCGATGGCATTGTGCTCAAACGGTGTAAGTGCAAGATTTTGTCTGCTCTGATTTCCCACCGAAAATGATGACAAGCCAATTTCGCATTTTTTCTACTTTTGGAGCGGTTATTCATCATGCTTGATAATAGCACTAAAAGGCGTGAACCTAGATCTAAGTAAATCCAGGCCGTCAATATAGATCTAGAATCTTATGATCTAAGCAGATCCAGGCCGCCAATCTAAATCTAAAATCTAGATCCAAGCAAATCCAGGCTGTCAATTTAGATCTAAGCAGATCCAGGTTGTCAGTCTAGATCTAGATCTATGCAGATTTAGATTGTAAATTTAGACTTAAAATATTAAGATCTCGATTTAGGTATAGATTTAACAGAAAACAGAATGCCCTTGACTTGATTTAATAGATACACAAATCCAGGCTGGATCTTCGATATAGAATTTCCAAATCAATGAGTAGATGACATAATATGATACAGAGAGAGACAGACAGACAGATTGAGAGACAGACACCTACCTTCATGGGTGTAATTACATAATTGAACAGTAATTTTGGTTTAAATTAAATTAATCATCAGGACATAACAATTCACATTGGTAAACTTGTGTAATTATAAGTTTTTGATAGCTCGCTTAGATCGAGAGAAAATGATTTCATTGTCTCATGAAAAATATTTCAAAACCAGTTGCACGGTTAGAGCATGACACCATCGAAATGCAATAGAGAAAATCTGTGTGTTACATGTGATTATCATTGCCATGGTAGTCATTGTGCTGTTTGTTGTATTATGAATGTATGGTTGTCTTTTAGACACTGTGCTTTTTTGTAATTTTACATTCTATATTTGAATTTAGAAGATGTCATATCTTATACTACAAGTTTTCCTGTATAGAGGATAAATTAAGTCCATCAACCTTTATTTAAGGCATTAACATAGGGACAGGCAGCTAAAGTAATCCTTTCGAGCTGAGCATATCCCATTTTCTATAGTATGGAGTAGACAGTGATTGACTTTATCCATCACTCTCTGTATAGGAGGGGCACCTAAGAAGAGATTCAAAGACTCCCTGCAGAAATATCTGACAGCATGCAATGTCAATGAATGCCACTATCAGAGAAATTTGGAGAGCATTAAGCATAAGTCAGTCTCCACCTTTGATAATAAATACACACCTATGTTTGAGGAGAAACACAGAAAGAAGAAGAAGTATGTCACAGTTGAACCAAGTCCAAACTCATCTTCCCTTCCAGCCATCGCGGCGGGGAATTTTTTAGGTTTAAGTATCATCCCAACTTGTGGGCAGATTTTTTCTAGTGAGCATCTGACACTTGTGGGTCTGAATCAGTTCATTTGTAAAATGCTCAAATTGAGATGTATAGATGATAAATCCATTCCTACATCCTTTGTAAGTTTTTGACTTTTGCCAAGCCTATGCAACAACTCTTTAGCAGTTCTTTGAAACTTTTGCACCCATACTTTTATGACCTCCTATCATTTGTGTCTTCCATTATCCCTTCTCTTATTCTTCTGTTCTTCCAATATCATCACTATTTTGATTGACTGATGATATGTGATGTGAATAATGCATCTCAATTTAATTGTTCACTGTAAATATCTCTTGTGATTCTGGGAGTGTGTGGGTTTTTTGTTGTTGTTTTTTTTCATATGTATTGTCCATGATACCCTTAGGATGTTTCTGTAGCAATTTATATCAAAGTTCCATAGTTTTATCCTTTCTTCTTTGTTGAGAGTCCAAGTATTGCATCTGTAGAGAGCATTTTGAAATGCATACATTATTAATTTTCATAGATTTATACCATGATATTTATATATTATATTCTGTTGTCTTTCTTGATTCCGTCCATATGCAACTTGACTATGATTTGTCTCTCTTTTTTTCTTGCCTCACAATACCATTATTTAACATTCTCTTGCCAACATACAGTGGAGGACAGATATATCGACAACGCTTATATTTGACATCACACTTATATCTATGTGGGACCAAAGTCCAGTTTTTTTGGGGTTTTTGTAAGCTATATAACATTAGTAAATAAAGATTCCGTATATCGACATAAATCAACATAAATCAATCAGTAACCACGATAATCTTCCTAAAATTCGCTAGCGATATCCCACTGTGAGGAAGAATTAAAATTAGAAGTTATTGGCCACTCTTATCCAATGAATGAGACCAATGAGAGCCCACGAAAATGCTGAATTAATTTTTATTGACGACTCTTATCCCATGAATAAGACCAATGAGAGCCAATGAAAATGCTACATTGTTATTGACCACTCTTATCCCATGAATAAGACCAATGAGAGCCAATGAAAATGTGAGATTATGATTGGCCACTCTTATCCCATGAGTAAGCCCAATGAGAGCCGATGAAAATGTGAGATTATTATTGGCCACTCTTATCCCATGAGTAAGACCAATGAGAGCCGATGAAAATGTGAGATTATTATTGGCCACTCTTATCCCATGAATAAGACCAATGAGAGCCAATGAAAATATGAGATTATTATTGACCTCTCTTCTTTTGAGAGCCAATGAAAATGTGAGATTATTATTGACCTCTCTTATCCCATGAATAAGACCAATGAGAGCCAATGGAAATATGAGATTATTATTGACCACACATATCACATGAGTAAGCCCAATGAGAGCCGATGAAAATGTGAGATTATTATTGACCACTCATATCCCATGAATAAGCCCAATGAGAGCCAATGGAAATATGAGATTATTATTGACCACTCATATCCCATGAATAAGACCAATGAGAGCCCATGAAAATGCGAGATTACTGTCCAATGACATCCCATGAATGGAACAATTGCAGCCAATGAAAATGTCAGATTATGGACAAAACAGCAAATGGCTCAGTCTGTGCAGTGATTATAAAATGTCGTCACTTTGCACCACAAAATCCTGAGGGCACTTCCTTGTTTGATGTCATTGCCAGTGCTGGAAACGGGGTCTACAAAAGGATTTTTGGCATTCAGAAACACACCACAATCAATGACTTTTGAAAGTAAAATTAAGTGCCAATGTCCCCAATTTCAAACCAGTCCTTTAAAGGGCCACCATATCATCGTCCTTGCATTTTCCATTTGTCTCCCTTTCATTTTTTGGTAGGACTGATATATCGACACGACGCTTATATCAACATGTTTCCGCGGTCCCGATGATGTCAGTATAATCCGTCCTCAACTGTATCGTTCTCTCCTTTGAACATGACTAGACCATTTGCCTTCAAAACCTCGACCTGAGTGTTCTCTATTACAGTAAACCTCGAATTCAAAGACCATGGACCCAACGAGACTTTGCATACAATGAGCTACATTTAAATCTCAGATTTTCATTCCTTGTAAACTGTTGGTAAAATAAATCAGATCGAGTGAGCATCAAACTAGTTAGACTCGGCTCTAACGAGCATAACTATGCTGGTTGAATCACCTTTTTTCCCCCTTTCATTATTCGGTTTGCATCATTGCCTGGCGTGATGAGAACAGAGGGAACAATAACTCTTATTTATCTATGGAAAAACACATTTCACAATTAAGGAAAATATGCTACACCGATTTACAAAGAATTTCACACATCAGAAAGTACATTTCAGGGGAAGTCACAAATAAATTAATATGTTCTTTTATCTTGTCAAGACTTGACTATTGCAACTCTCTGCAAGCTGGACTTCCGTTGAAGCAAATAAACAAATTACAACAAATTCAAAATCATGCCGCTAGACTTGTAACGTCCATTTCAAAGAGAGAACATATCACCCCGATTCTAAAAGACTTACACTGGTTACCAATACAATCAAGAATTCATTACAAAATTGCAACCATTGCGTATCAATGCCTACACGATCCTACTTTTCCGATTTACCTAAAACAAATAATTTCAAAGTACACGCCCAACAGACCATTACGTTCATCCGCTAAAATATCCATCCAAAAACCTAAAACTAAACTGAAAACCTTCGGTGACCGCACACCACAGTCACAGGCCGCGTCAATTTGGAATGCTTTACCCAACGAGGTCCGGCTTGCTGAGTCGTTGAATAAGTTCAAGTCAATGATAAAAACTCATTATTTTAAGTATTTGAGATAGAAATAACTTAATGTTTTATTGAAGCAAATGTTTAATTGATGCATATATTTTTATCGGGACATTTTTAAATCCATAATCTTATACAGATGTTATGTTGCCACGAATTATGTATTATGATGCATGTAAAATATTATTATTTCTATATGTGGTGTATTTTGTTAAGTGCCTTGAGCTTGAAAGAGGGAAGGCGCTATCAAAATGTGCGAATTATTATTATCATTATTATTATTATTATTTGAAGTTGCTCCAAGGTCGCGACACACTGGTTGAAAAACACAGAGGCCTAAACAAACAACACCAAGATGCAGCCCTTCCACAATGAAAGATTGAATATGGATGGATCTAGAATAGTGAGCTGAATATCGTCTACATGTGGTTCAGGAAATGATAACATAATTTAGGTGCAGAACAAACAATGCCGATTCCAAGGGACGCAGTCCGTATTAATACAAGCAGAAGAGGAACACAGACAATTTCATCAGAGGTTCCCTCAATGATGCACAGAGTGGCAACATTTTTAAGATGAACTCGTTATCTTAAAGATATTGTGATGTAACAAACCAAAGTAAATACATGATCTAGAAGCTAGATGCAGATGCTATGGGCGACTAGGAGTAACTGAGACAGACAGAAAGACAGACAGATAGATAGACAGATAGATAGATAGACAGACAGACAAACAAACAGATAGATAGATAGATAGATAGATAGATAGATAGATAGTTACATAACAGATTGCTACTTTCGCTTGACATTGATAGGTAGATAGATAGACAAATAGCCAAAGAGAGAGAGAGAGAGAGAGAGAGAGAGAGAGAGAGAGAGAGAGAGAGAGAGAGAGAGAGAGGATATAACTTAAGTTTGAAACCGAAAGGCTAAAAATTTAGCTAAAGAGAGGAGGTGTAACTAAAGGGACTAGATCTACTACTACTACTACTACTACTACTACTACTACTACTACTACTACTACTACTACTACTACTACTACTGCTGCTGC
>JAOYNN010529129.1:0-14511 GCA_025770095.1 Goniobranchus kuniei
GGTGAATAAGCTCAGAGAGAGTGCGATATCCGAGCACACCGAGAAAGAGTTGGAAAGGAAGAAGCGAGCTGACGAAGAGAGAGTGAAAAGAGAGAACTTGATACAGATGCATAGACATGTCCAAGACATGCGGCGATACGCGGAGATCAGTATGATGGAGTCCGAAGCCAAGAGGAGGCGTATGTGCAACGGAACGCATGAGGCCGAGAGAATAGTGAGGCGCGACACGATGGCCAAGCCACAACTTCTTGTCGTTCGCGGACATTTCAGGAAGGCGAGAATACAAGAACCTATATCGGATAAGCATATGGAAAATATGCGCGACTCGTTGAGACAGAGATGGAAGCATTTCATGGACGGAGTCATCCCGTCCAGTTCATCCCTCGACAACCACGGCGTCAAGACGTGGAACACTAACTTCGATGCCGTCATGGAGTCCATCGTAATTCCATTCTTTCAGTTCAGGTACAACGCCACACCACTGATAGACCGCGTGTACGTGCAGAGAAAAGGTCCTCGTGTCATCTTTACGTCGTACTGCGATGCGTTGATGAGAGAGTTAATATTAAACTCGGACAAAGGAGAATATAAACACCTGATGTACTTATTTGTGAACGCGGACGATCTGGACGCGCAACAACTCGTCGCCCTATCGCATAACGTAGAAGAGACCTGAGATGGACGATAGCGACGATGACATCGCTGACGACTTAGCCGGAGGAAGGGATGAGAATGTAGAGGAGTACGCGGACGCTCCAGAGATACCCCTCGTCGACGAAGAAATGGAACATGACGTCGCTGAGGGTGAGGTGCAATCGAACGTCGTATTGGCCCCGACATCTGAGTCGAGGAGGATACGAACCAATATCGTGCCGAAGCTGAAAGACGGTGTGAACAAAGCGACACCGCGGTTGTATCAAAGGTCAAGGGTCGTCAGAAATGCGCGGAGTAAGTACCCGACTGAGATTATGGATGGCATCAACTGGGATAAGATAGGCGTCAAGGCTGTTATGGGGGGTGATTCGCCGGTCCCAAAGCTCGCGACGCAGTATTTGGATCTCGTTCACACGTATCTTGGCTATTATCCGAGCACTCTTACATTCGAAGCATTGGAAGCAAGGATACAGGCGTCAACGAAGGCTCCCGATGAGTCCGATTCTGAGCACTTCCAGAGAATATCGTCAGCGTTACAGATAATCAGTCTGATCAAGAGTTCCAATATAGCAAATTTAAAAAGCATACTCGAGCTCGTCCTTCGACAAGTGAGCGAGTCACAGCAACACGAGAGGTACGAGGAGGCGCTGAGAATTAAAAGATTGAGGACGAATTCGGAGATAGCGAAAATCGACACAGAAACGTTGGCTCTGAGACAAAAATTGGATATCGAGGCGACTGAGGATGCGGTGAACGGAGATTTACACAGACACCTGAATGGTACTATCACCAGGCAGAGGATCGCCGGAGCCATCAACGATTATGCATCCGTGCCGTTTCAGCACCTTACGGATATTGATGATGAACCGTATCAATATTTCATAGCCAGAACTAATTTGCTGTTACGGTAACTATTTATATATTTGCAATAAAAATTAATGTTGTGTCACATCACTATCGTCGTTTGCACTGAGTTCGTATGGATGTAGACGCCAATGATGAGGGTGGGGGTCGCCGGAAGCGAACAGGTCGGGATTCCGACCTACTCTCCCTCCGACTGGACGCCGAGTTTGTGTCCAACAGCGCAAACGTCGGCACAAAACGATCGAAGGTCGGTGGAGAGGAGGAAGAAAGGAAAAAAAAGAACGCTGGTATGGATTACGCTGACATTATATCGTCACCTCCCGACACCACTGTTATCGACAAAGACGACGTACGGGTATCGACCGCTAACACACAACCTCTTGCAACGCCATCCACGACCGCGTCGACGGTATCGGAGTCGACTGCACCCATGAAAGCATCGACGTCCGCGGACGATCGGACGACCCCGAGGCGGACGACGACCCCGCAATCTGTTCCGTTGGACGACACGGGGACAACGACAACGACGGCCGCAGATGATAGGTCAATCCCGAGGCGGTTGACGAACCTACAATCTGTTCTATCGGGCATTGTGGAGACGACAATAACGTCCACAAACGAAACACAAACACGGAAGCGTAGGGTGACCACGCAATCCAGTCCGTCGAACGAGAACGAGCAGCAGGAACCTAAAAAAAGTAAAGAGCCACGACACAACCCGGCGTCGTCCGCGGAGCCGACAGATTCCGTAGACGTATCCAAAGCTGATCAGAAATACAAAGCTAAAAGCGAAGTTGACAACGACGACTACACCGAGGACCAAGAGATGCTCTCGGAGGGTAAAGTGCAGATGCGACGCGTAAGAAATTTTGACACGCTTCTCAAAGGTACGATCGAGTCGTCGAAATTGTATACGCTCGAGACTACACAGGCAGTAGAGAGCGGTGGGGTTTTGTTTAGGTATGACGACGGCGACATTCGACCATATAAAAAATCGATTTGGGATGATACTTTCGATATGGATGTGTTGCTGTACAAAGTAGACGACACCCACAAGGCGCAGATCGCTGACCCTCGAGCCATAGCGATGCACGTAACGTATACGTTTGACGAAAAGAAGGCGAACGCCAAATTTGTCGTATCCCCGGACAGCGTGTACGTTGTGAGCACTCGACCCATCGATTTAGGTCGAGAGGTTGTGGTGTATAAAGGTGGGATAGCAGCATGTCTGAACGGCACCAAGTGGATCGCCAGAAAGTATACAGAGATACGTGGCACCGTACAATTTGTGGGGGCTGCCGATGACGATGACGAATTCATTAATTATCCAGAACAAACAGGATACAAAGGTTGCGCGTGTGAGACTGGGTGTAAATTGGTGTACAGCGCAGACTCTGACGATACGTGGGTGACCGAGTGTCCGTGTCTCGACAAATACGAACACGTTTGTAACGATAAATGTTCCTGTGACCCCAATATGTGCGACAATAGGGCTCTGGACGAAAGCGCTTACCCGAAAACCAGCGCGAAGAATTCCGACATCGATAATCGCGGATTATTCGCCGAACAGGATATCCCAAACGGGTCTTGGGTTATCGAGTACGCCGGAGAATACATATCCGCTGAGGAGGCGGATCACAGAGACATGTTCTACTCACTCGCAAAGATGAATTATACGAGTACCGACGACTACGGGAATGTCGTCGACGCCACCAGAAAGGGTAATAATGCTCGACTCGCCAATCATTCTTGTTATCCAAATACGGCTAGCATTTCTGTCGTTGATAACGATAACAATCCGAGACAGGTGTTGAGGGCGATAAAGGATATCAAATCCGGCGAAGAAATTACGTGGAACTACAAAGAAGTCGTCGACAAAAAAAGCGATTTGGTTCGGTGTAACGAAGAGGCGTGTCGTGGGTCTGTCGTGTATATGAATAGAGTAAGAACAAAAGCGGAAAAAAAAGAGATGGAAGAGGTGAGGAAACAACAGATCAGAAAGAGAGCTGCTCGGGTAATGGCGAGACAGTTTGAAAAATCGAAGAATGAAGTACGAATCAGAGTCGGCAACGTCTACAAGGCTGGACCGGTCGGCGAGGATGGCTTGCAAAACCTAACATACGATGGTCCGTCCATTCAAGAATTAAACGAAACCAAAGAAGAAGATGGTGAACACATTGTGGGACATATGCAATCATACTTAGGGAGAATGGCAGCGATGTCTGCAGGGAGCCGAAAAGCTGCGGAGAGGTTGTCTTCAAATCTGAAGAGCACCAAACCACAAACGACAACGCCGAGTGGTACTGGATTCAGCAGATCAACAGCTGTCGCTCAGCCTATCAGGACGCGTCGTGCGCCAACCAAATCCAACCCAACAGGAGAGCCTGTACGTCGGCTAAATATGTCATCGCTGATAACAATCAAACCACCTACACCAGCAACAGGAGAGCCTGTACGGCGGCTAAATATGTCATCGATGACAACAATCAAACCACTCACACCAGCCACATCAACGAGTGTTGACGTAACAGAGACTGTATCGACGACGGTGACGACATCAACAACAACCAACGCCAAACCGCAAACTAAAAAGCCGAGCGGTACCGAATCCATCACCCCAATAGCTGTCGCTGAGCCTAACGCGACGCGACAGCCACCTCAATCCAACTCAACAGGAGTACCTGTACGTCGACTAACTGTGTCATCGCTGACAACAATCAAGCCACCCACGCCGTCGGATGGAATGGCGTCGTCGACGGTGGTCACATCAACGATCACCGACGTAATAAAGACTACATCGACGACAGTAACGACATCGACAACAACACCCACGGCGTCATCCGCCACCGCGACATCGTCAACCGCACAATCTACAGCGGCGTCGTCTACTACACCAATTTTGGTGTCTTCTACGACAACTACACCGTCGGTATCAGAGCCATCGTCGGCGACGACGGTCGTAAACCCCGCGCAGTCAAACAGTGCGCGAGAATTTCCGCCGACAGAGAATGACGCTCCGACGCTCTTGGAACAGACAAATGCGGTCGATCTAGGTGACGTAGATCTCAACACGTCATTGGAAGAGGCTGAAAAATTCGATTTGGATAATATAATTCTCCCACCTGAACGATTGAGAGCGGAAAGTGTTCCACCACCGCGAACGCAGAATCCCGTACTGTCGAACAAAGACAAAAATGACGCTATTATACAACGACCCATGTCTACTTTTCCTATAGATGACAAAACGACCATGGCGATCACGATGTCGACCATTCCAGAGCTCGATATAGACGCGGACGCGGACCCTGTCACGACAAACATAGACACGCTCATTACCACACCGACGAATCAGTCGCCAATCACAGTGGACAATCCAGTCAAACCAGCCTTGATAAGACCAACACCAATCAAACCAGCTATCCCAGCGGCTCAGTTACCTCTCGACGACGCTCCTCTGCTGTCGATGGATGGTGTGCTCAGTCTCGGCTTAGATATAGCGGATGAGTATAATCCAGGCGGCGAGAGTCATCGAATGATTGTCCAGACACCGGGAATTGAAGTGTACGCATTAGATGACCATATGAACGCAGATCAGATCCTCGATATCCCGAGTGGCGATCTGATGAGTATAATACCAGCATCGTCCGATGAACGCCAGCCACAAATGAGCCGACAGGAAGATGAAGAAGCACGACGTGTCCATGACCAGCAACAAGTATTGTATCAACAGCAACAAATGCAGATACACTTGCAACATCAGCAAACAGACCTACATCGCCAGCAACGACAACAAGAAGAAATACGACAGCAGCAGCAACAAACTATCCGTAACCAGCAGCGGTACGCACTGGAACGCCAACAAGAACATATCGAGCAACAGGCAGATAATCGCACACACCGGATAGAGGACGACGTGAAACGGCAAGAAAACGAAGAAGACGCGAGGCGCAAGTCGAGAAAGGAGCTGGCACGCAAAGAAAAAGACGTGAACCAAAAGTTGGACGAATTACAATCACAACAAAAGAGAGTCGAGGAACGGGAAATGCGACAACGACAGAAGTATGATAAACTGCAAAGGGATATCACGCAGCAAGCGCGTGAGTTGCAACAGTTACAGCTACAGCAACAGCAACAGCAACAGCAACAGCTACAGCAACAGCAACAGCTACAGCAACAGCTACAGCTACAGCAACAGCAGAATGTATTGGCTGATACTCTACATCTACAGACAGAGGTGCGCGCACAACGAGAATCAATATCCAAACAGCGATCGAATGGATTGTTAGAGAAACAACGAAATGAGATAATGCGGTTGCAGGCCCAAGTTGATGATCTGACCAAGCGTCAGGATGTAAAACGAAGAGGAAGTGACGATGATACAAAATTCCACAGCGATGCAATCAAGGCCTATTCTGCGTACACGCACGAACCACCAAACGACGCTCTGAAAAACAAACTACCTAGAGAAGCTTTATCCGCCCCCTTGGAGGTCGAGGAGAGCAAGATGCAACGCCTGGATAAAGTTCAGAATATCATGACCGCCGTCGGAAAAGCGAAAGTGGCGGATTCCGTGGCGTTTAAGAATATAGCAAGCAGAGATGTCGAGATGGCTAAAATACACGTGGAAGGAGAGAAGAACCGTTTCAATTATGAGCTCGGGAAGGCCAAGGTGGAATTGGATAAGACGACAAAAGATGACGAGTCGAGAAGACGCGCGTACGATGACGCGACAAAAAGGATACAAACCGAGATTGAGCTACTCAGGGCAAGCGCGGCGGCAGCCGACATGGCGGAGAGGAGTCGGTTTGGTAAGAAATATACCTATCTGTATACCCGAGAAGGTGGAACTGTTCTCCAATTGTCTGCAGAGAACTGCGACCCGACCCATAGACAGAGGTTTGATGACATCTGGAACACATCAACCGTCGACAAATATGACGGCATATACGCAGCTAGAGCGAAAGAGCTGATGTCGCTTAATGTGATCACCAACAAGAGAGACTTCGAATATTACATTAATTCTCTCACGAAGAACCCCGGCCACCGAAGCGTGTTGTTCCAGAGAATACACCTGCTAAATACCATCGGTATCACGTCGGGGGTATACATATATCAAACTGGGCCGGCCGCGAGCTACGCGTTTCACCTGTGGCCAGAGGACGAACAGACGAATGGTCAATTGAAGATGTCGGCTCAGTACGGTAACCCTCGCTACGCCATTCACAACGGTAGAGGGGGGAAGAAATATATCACAGATCTCTGGTGGCCCATCTACAGCACGCAACGGTTCCCCGTGGATTTTTGTTACCCATCTCACAACTTCTCGGGCGGCGATCAGGGAATAGATTTACATGGCTATGTATACCCGAACATCCACACGAGAGAGCGCTCGAACCGACAGGCTTTTGCGGCTTATATATCTACAACGAGTAAATGGCCGCGGCTGATGGTGTCGGACATCAAGACTGTGTGGTTCGACGTCCCGAAACCATTCGCCGTAAACCCGCAGACAGTGCGCTTGTTCGACACCGAGGAGGATGTAAGACTACTGTGGATTGAACGAGACCCCCCAACTGCTTTCGTGGATTATCTCGAGAGACGAGTAACCGACTCTCACGACGTACAGCTTCTGTATTTCGCTGTCGCATCATTCATCAGATATCAATACATGGCGAAGGACGAAAGCGTGGCGCTCAATAACTTCCAGGCTGTAGATCGTATTGCGGACGCTGTTCTGTCGTTAACGAACGGGATAGATGCGAGAGAGTTTGATGAAGCGCAGATAGCCTACGACTATCTCCTCGGGGATAACCCGCTCAGTATCGCTGACGTTGACACGATACGTTACATTTTCTTGGATTTTCCCGATAAGAAAAGAACCGTCGACCTGAAGGACGCGATCCAAGAAATCGACATCGCGAGGAAATATCTGAGGACTACAGAAGCCATGGAAATCGCCCTGGAACTGTACAAGTACGACCCTTACAGTTATCCTTGGGGGGGGGTGAGAAGTAGCGACGTCGTGCACATATTGAACCAATGTTCTCTCATCGACGGTGATCTGACCAACCTGCCGATACTGAGAGAACGGCTAATGTCAGTGACGATTCATATCTTTCGCTTCCTGGGGTTGAGGATGGAAGTG
The DNA here is from genome assembly GCA_025770095.1 of Goniobranchus kuniei. Classification (NCBI taxonomy): domain Eukaryota; kingdom Metazoa; phylum Mollusca; class Gastropoda; order Nudibranchia; family Chromodorididae; genus Goniobranchus; species Goniobranchus kuniei. The sequence goes on from JAOYNN010529129.1 coordinate 7,664, forward strand.
AAAGGAAACAACCTGTTGAGACGATTGCCCGAGTTTAACGCCGTATTCGTGAAGCGTATCGAGGATATCTACGAACCGTTGTCCAAGTTCCTGACGTTATTCGGCCTGAAACAATACCTCCTGTCTCTGCATTCGGAGATGTCGAGAGTTGGAGTCAGGATGCACAGGTTCATGGCCAATGATACGTTCTCGTTCGTAGATAGGGGACGTGAACCACCTCTAGCGCCGTCGAATACAGTTGTCGCGTCTAATCTGAAAGATATACGAGAGTCGGACGACACGATATTCGCCTTACAGATGGCTATGGTCGAGGATATCACACGCTTGTTTCGCAAAGCGTTCAACGTATTGGACCTGGGTGGAGGTCGGGTCGAGGCCGCGTCAGTGATAGCGCACGCAGGCAGATTGATCGACGACATTCACACATACGAATCGTCGAACAGACAGCGATTGAAGGATCGTCTAAGGCTTATCCAAAGCCGGGCGCGTAATCGCGACACGATGGAGCTCGAGGCTCATCTGAAGGACCACAGTAAGCAGGTCGTGACCGCGGTGCATATGATGCACGACACTCTATCAGACCTGAGACAAAGAATGGATGCTGCACCACAACGCGCGATCGGCGCGACTACGACGCTGTCTCAATTTAACAGAGCTGCGACACCCCAACATACCGTTGATGGCGATCGCGTATTTCGTCCATCGAAAACCGGTGCAGGAGGATTGAATATCAACACCGACGTTACTCGTCTGATACGACGAACCCAAACGCGCGACGATGATTGCGATGGGGAGGAGGAAGACGTAGACTCTGATTCAGATTTGGATTTAAAGAAGAAGGATGACGAAGACGACGACGCAGAAGAAGAAGATGATAGTGATGACGATGATGGTGATGACATGGCAGATGAAGAAGGAGAAGGTGTAGAGTCTGACGTAGATGACGATGGGGATGAAGTGGAGAGTGATGATGATGATGAAGATCTGGAGATCACGGGAGTGGACGAGCAGACAGACATAGAATACAAACCACTCACGTATTCATCCAGAGAGAGAGTTGTGAAGGCGATTAATACGGTTCTAAACGAGGATTACGAAGCTGCGACATCACCGACCCCATTTTGGATATCCCCCCTCGACAGACAACAGCCGATCAGCAATATAGTGATCCAGCCTGTCGTCGGTGACGGTAACTGTTACTTTAGGGCGCTGGCACTCGTTATTTTGGGCGATCCAAAGAAGTACGTTGCGATCAAACAGGCGATTCTCGCGTTGGCGCAGTCGATGGATGTACTGAAGAGTGAGCCGGGAGCGGAACGTATTCTGACGACCGACGGGGCTTGGGCTAATGAAATGGTGTTACACATTACGTCGATGGTGTTTCGAGTACCCATATACACCTACGGTCTGCAATACGGGGAATGGATCAACGCATCTTTCGGAAACATGTACGACGATGGTGTCGATGGGATTTACCTCGCGAACGTCCTACTAGAACAGCACCCAGACACCACTCCCGAGTTTGTGCGAACAACGTCGGTTGGTACCAATCCGAATCATTATGAACCAGTCCACGCTGGGGTGTTGATCAGCGATGTGGATTTCATCGTGAACGATTTATCCGTCGGCCTGACTAACCTGGCAATCCCAACGTTTACACCCAACAGAACGGTATCTCTGGACGCGCACCTCGCTCATTTACTCATCACAAGAAGCGACCTGTTGTATGGGACGATCACCTATCGGTTTGTGAAGGGAGGTCGAACGAGGAACCACGGACGACGCCTGCTGAAGTGGAAGTCAGTCCAGAATGTGAAGAGAGACAACGCGTTTAAAAAACGATACTTGGAACTGTACGACCGATATTGTACCAATTCTGTTTCAACGGACGAACTGAAGAATCGCAGGATCTCTCTCACGTTGGTGGAGAACCCCACATCGGTGAATTGGAACGACAGAAGAGAAATATTCGATTCCTCCTCTCTCAGTTTTCTACAGACAGATTTGTCTGGGCGCAGAAACAGAGTGCAGGATTACGACAATGGCAACGGTGAACGAATTTTGATGGTCGATTTTGCCAATCAGTCCATCGGAGGCGGCGTTTTAGGATCTGGGATGGTGCAAGAGGAACAGATCTTCCTGACATATCCCGAAGCAATGGTGGCGATGATGCTACAACACAATCCAATGACGCACAATCAGGCGATACTTATCGAAAACGTCGTTCGCACGTCAGACGTATCACCGACACGTCACCCAACGGATACACCGGAAGGAATCGGATACATCGGCGATTTTGTAGCCATTGACTCTGGCGAGTACGGCAACGACTCTAGCAGTCAGTACTCTATAAAAAACATCAACAGAGACTGCCACAAGCTCTTCGTTGGTTTCAATCAAGGCGATTTCCAGACCGTGCGCACTGGACTTTGGGGTTGCGGAGCGTTCGGTGGAGACAAAAAGCTGAAATTTTACCAACAGGTTATCGTGGCTGCTCTTCTGAACAAGAAACTGGAGTATTGTCTGATAACAGATGATGACATAAGGACGATGAGGGACTTGACACAGAGACTCGACCAACGCACGGTTTCTGATATATATAGCGAGATGCTTCGATATGCACGATCCAAAGTATCTGCAGGATAGATTCATTAGGATGATTATTTGTTTACTTCACTTTTCAGATCGCCGACAAACCAGCCGGAACATGAGATTTGTATAGGGCGTGAGTGATGAACGAGATATGATGGACAACCAGACAACTCCGAATCATGCGGCGCTGCGCCCAGCGCCGAATCCCAACCCGCCTACAATCTACGTCAACGGAAAAGCCTTCTCTAACCCGTTGTATCTGAAAGGCATGGAGGTCGCGGTGTTGCAGCTCATAATAGCGGGAATGTGTCTGGTCATCTACGGGTACAACATCATCTGGTTCAAACACCACAGACTGACGAAGAAAATGGTGTTCTTTCCGTTCATGTTGTTTCCGGCGATCATCGACAATATTTACGATTTCGTCACGGGAGGAGACGTGACTGAGTTCGACACGGGCTCGATCGTGGCGCTGTTGATCACCGTGGTCGTGTTCGCCGTGTTGAGTATTTTGTACACGGCCTTGTACACATACGACGCTTACGTTGGGGGCAAAAATATCGCTTACTCGCCGTTACACCAAGCAGACGACGATGACGGGGGTGGCACGAGCATCGAGATGACACTCTCAAACGGAAGTGATACCCCCCAAGAGAGACGGACTCTACAAAAAAGATCGGTTCGTTGGGACATATTGATCGATCACATGACAGCCAACGTCATCTGGGCTATTGCCAGTTATAACATGATGCTTATTCTCATCTACGCCGCTCGCTACATCAGCCATGTCGACCATAACTACATGCGGGAGATCGACGTCGCCATCGTGTCGCTAGTTTTGATTGGATTCTTGGTCATCCTGGGTGTCGCCGACTTTGTCCTATATCACAACCCCGCTAACGGAGCATTATTTATGCAATACGTGACGGTCGCCTTCTTCGCGCTGAGCCTGACCATCAGCTTCCAGGCGCAGGTCGGATACTGCGAGATATTGACGTTGGTCGGTTTTCTGGCAGCCTCATTTATGACAGTATACCGGCTGGCGTACATGGAGATAACCAGCCTGACACACAGGAAGGAGGAGTGAACATCCCGTCCGCTATGGATTGTAATATATGTAACGAACACACGACGAAAGTATGCGTCTCTCTCTCTTGCTCGTGCATGTACAGCGTTTGTGAAACTTGCTTTCTACGGATGACAGGACCCGATGATAGGCGATTGTGCCCGATTTGTAAAGCCTGCGCCGAACGGTACGCGATGCTGCCGGCCAATGTCATGAGTAAAGTGGACAAGGAGGTGGTTCGCGGTAGTGACAGGTCGATGGACGAGTACGATGTGTTGTTCACAGATCGCCACAAAGACGTTTACGACGTCATGCGGGGTTATCTGGCTGAGAGATGGAGCAGAGTGTCGGACTATCACCACCAGCACGAGTGTCAGGTGTGCAAGTTAAAGTACGGTCGGTTCGATTGTCCCCTGGTTGAATTGTTCTACGCATGTTCTACGTTGACGAGAGTGACGATCTTAGACTGCATGACGACTCTGTTCATGTTGTACGGGACGGGTGTATGCGCCAACCTCACACCGCAGGACATCTACTTCCACTTCTTTTTGTACCACTGCGCCACTATTAAGAATCCGATGTGTAAAAACAACGACATCAACCACAAGGCGGCAAACTTCATAGGTACAGTTTCCGACTCCATCTTGTATTACTGCCCTAACATGGACGATATTGCGTCATTCATCACCAACATCCCGGCGGACGCGTACGGAACGTGCCTGTGCGACGCGTCCAAGAATGTGATCGCGACCTTACACGAGAAGCAACAATCGGCTCGTCAGACCAAAGGCAACGATAGCGAGGATGAGAATCGGTTACTGATCCCCGTGACGACTGTCGGAGACAGCTACAGCGAATCGACCAGGAGCACCAGGTGTTGGAATAACCAATACAAATGGAACGGAGACGACATTCCGAGCACTTCCATGCCGGAGGACATCTCGGGTGCGGATGGAGACGCGTCAGATAAGGCCGACAGTGCGGGTGGGGAGGTGTGTGTGAACTGTTTCCAAGCCTACTCCGACTGTCCGGTGTGCACCGACATGATGTCCCCTCAGAAATATCCTTTCCTAGCGGAGTTCAATACGCGACTATTGGAAGCTATGGACTTCGTGAACGTACAGACAGCGGTGGAACGAGTTGGGGATGAGATGTCGTGCAGTGCAGAGATAAAAGCCGACCTGAAAGTTCATTACACCAGCACGTCGTGCATGCTCAATCGTATCCGACACATCGATTTCTACTCTCTTACCAAAGATCCACAGTGTCTCCGCACACCGGCGGCGACGAATCATCTGTTTCAGACCATATTTCGGAACAAGTCGTCGTTTTTGTGTCCGTTATCGCATCTCGCGGCGGTGAGCGAGGTTATCGCTGATGGTGACACGTCGGCGAATAAGAAGACTAAGCGTGACAACGTGAAACGATGGGTGACCAAGATTCTCAATCGCCACAATCCGTTGAGAAGAGATCAGCAGAAGAGGAAACGTTAGAGTAGTATTGGCTTCATATTGTGTGTGCAGATTTTTGAATGTAGATGACTATTTATTGTGCATGCGAAATTATGTGTTGTTCGAATAAAAATCGTCTAACCAGCCAACGTCGTGTCTGACGTCGTTTTGTTCATTCGGGGGTGATGGCGAGCACAGGCCTCGCGCAGGCCTTTATATATAATGAAATATTGTGCCCCGACCTCGTGGCGTACAAATGGGATCCTACGTATCACGAATACAAGGTCGGCGTCGAGGAGTTTTTCACTCCTACGGCTGGTCAGCCGGTCTTCCAGATCACCAAACCAGTCCACAACGACCACAGGAAGGTTATACACTCAGAATTCCAAGACATCCTAAGTCTGTCGGACGTCAGGCGCCTGATGGGGGGCGAAGAATGCAATCTGAACTCGATGTACGGTCACTTTGTGAGACACCCAAATGACGCCACCAGGGTCTCTCCGCTGTATTTCGCAACGCATGTCACGCCTTTTGGGGTGACGTCCCTGTCAAAATTCAGGAACTTCAACCGCGACCAGGTCTGCCTCAAGCAACCGGTGGTCATTTTTGGCGCTTGTCACATCGATCGAGCGAACTACAGCAAGCAAGACACTCTGCGCATCCCAGCAGACCTGTTTCTGGACGACGGCTGCGACGATCGTGACGAACGCAGGTACGTGTTCCTGACTTTCCAGCCGAGCAAGTCGGCAGGGGGTTGGGATCTGCTGTTTGTGGTATCTCCGCGCAACAATTACGTCAGTCGGGACATGTTGGAGAGCTTGGGCTACAGCTTGGCGTGTCCGATCGGCGTTGTCGACAGGTTGAACCGGGATACTTCGGACACCCCGATGTATAAGCAGAGCATGCGGCAACAGGGAGTGTTGTATTTCGTAGAGGGGTTCGTGTTCAACTCAGTCGGATCGTGGCGTGTGAGCTACACAAAATCACCAGACGATTTCTACGCCGATTTCTATGACGAGAACGACAAGAGCGACGACGACATCTCCAGGACGATGTACCTCATGCTTCTGAAGGATCCATTCGGTCGGGTTTTAAATGACTACGTGAAACTTCGTCGAAGCGACGATTCAACGGTCGCGACCACCGTCGACCGCGACGCCTATGGACTTTCGTCGTCCGAGGGTGAGGATGAAAACGACGGAGACGGCGCTGCCGCCGGAGAGGATGAAAACGGTGGGGATGACGACCGAGAATCGGTAACATATCGCGCTAGCGCCCGACCGAGACAGAGATCAAGACGGTGGAGACGAAGGGGACGACGACGAGCGAGATTTTACGGCTCGGGAACGACCGGGGGTAGGGAGAGGAGGACGACGCCCGTTGCTGAGCACGGGGGTTCTGTAGGCGGCGGTGACGAACATGACGACGGCGACAACGATGGTCGTAGCAGATCTCCGCGCACTCGACCAGCGCAAACGAAACAGGACATCATCGATGGTGTACAGTACGATCGCATAGATGAGGCGAGAAATGTCGTGAATCACCCCCAAAACATCCCGGGTGAATCGGAGGAAGCCAAGAAGAGGCGACAGTTGATATTCTCGTTGTCCGGCAAGCCGAACAGACACCTATACAATAGCCTAAAACGCAAGGCTGGTATCACGGATCATTTTGTATCCATGATCAATTCGTTTCTGAACCAACGCCGTAACACACGTGTTACTATCGTACCCATGGTC
>JAOYNN010529129.1:14521-28748 GCA_025770095.1 Goniobranchus kuniei
AACGAGGAGATACTGTTCATCATCGCTGCCGAGTTCATGGATCGCTTGGTCGTGGAAAACTCGTCCCACAGAGTCCGTGACGAGGTACGGAAGTCATTCTCTTTCGACGCGATATTCAAACACTCACTAGCAAAACTTCGATGTTTGGTCACTTACCTAAATACGTCTCTGTCCAACGCGAAGGTGTATTACGGCGTCCCCCGAAACGTGAGCTTCGTGACTAAGAATCTAGGTATCAACGATGACGACGACGCGCCTACGAATGTGCCGTTGCAACGGGTTCTGTTTTTCGGGCGGGACTTTCGCATCGAAGATTTTCCAGAAGCGAAGCACGCCGACTTCGCCAACCGCAGATTCGGCGGAGGAGTACTAGGTCGGGGGGCTGTGCAGGAGGAGATCATGATCATGTGTCGGCCCGAATGTCTAATCGGAAAACTCGTGTTCGACGTCATGGCGTCGAACAAGACTGCGCTTGAGATTATCGGAACCATCCCATTCTCCACATACACGGGATATAGTAGAACTTTCGCGTGGGAGTCAGCTGTGGTCTACACGAAACCTCTGACGTTGGATCAAACTGGTCATGCTCTGTCCGAGATCGTAGCGTTCAACGCCGCCGATTACTCCAGACACAGCATCCAATACCCCAGCGAGCAATTTGAGAGACGAAGCATCTACTCGACGCTGTTTAAAGCTATCAGCGCGTTCCAGCCGATTGAGGGAACGAACGGCAACGTGCCGGTAATCACCGGACCGTGGGGAGCTGGCGCATTCAAGAACGACGCCTTACTGACGACGATCATTCAGATGTGTGCCGCGGGGATTGTCGGTCGCCCCTTGATATTCACCAGCGTCTCATTCAAGGTTAGGTCGTTGGCCGAGCGATTGTATAATACATTAGCTCGTACCTCCGACGTGCAGGGTGTCTTGGATATTCTGATCGAATGCGGCAACGTCGTACTGACGGATAACAATCGCGTGTTTTACGATGTGGTGGCAGACAAGATTGACGTGATCAGGCAACAACAACAACAACGAGATGTTGCGGATGCGACAACTCTCCTTCAGCCACCAACCTTGTCAAGCGCATCCGCGCCGTCTGATGAATCTCAGACATTCGTGTCCGCACCATCTGATCAATTTCGGCTGCCATCCGGTATCACCGACTCTAGATTCAGCAGCGAAATGGCGTTTGCCGATGTCATCGAAGACTACGGTGGGTTGGCCGCCGGGGGGATGGAACCACCCATCGATCTCGAACCACTCACCGATCAGGAATTCGAGGACGGACATAGAACCGGATCGAAGAGGGGTGGTTCGAAAGCAAGAGGTGGCACGAGCGCTTCGGGCAAGAGAAAGAAACATGGAGCCACCGGAGGTACAAATCAATGACATGCATGCACGTACGACGATGATCACAATAAAGAATTACAATAACCAATTATTTTGTTTGTACTCTATTGCGTTTATTTTGTGTTACAAGAGGATGCGTTGTAGAGATAAGTCAATGAATGTCTTCTTCACGTCATCCAGTTGGGTGTGGCGACCCAGAGAGGTTCGCATGAATAGATGAACCGGTCTCTCAACAACTACGCCGTCCGCCGATTTCCCTAGGCGTTGCGCAAACAGGTGTCTGGTGTAGTGGTACGACAGATTGTAGTTGTGTCTGGTATACTCCTTTATCAGTTGGTCGACTTCTCGTTTGTTATCGAGGTACATTCTCTCCACGGCGCTCAACTCTGGTACAGTCTGTAGTGCCTTCAGCTGCGACAGCGATCGTTCAAATGACGATGTCGTTCGTCGAAACAACTCGTGTATCTTCAACCTGTTCGCTAGCGCGACGTAATCTTTCCGTCCATCACCAGCGAGAGTGAAACTCATGATGTTGCACAGCTGCGTGTACGTTGGCTCCCTTTCGAACATATCTACCACTCGTTCGGCGTACCCCCTGAGAACATAGTGGTCTACGTTCAGCTCACTCGACAACCTATGACATCTCTCCAACAGGTTGTTCGAGACGTTGTGTCGCTCCTCGGTGGAGTAACATTGTTGTTTCGGTGTGGAAACGACACAATCCATTATGGTTCGAGAATACTGTGAGTGTAGTGACAAACAACAACAGAACAACAACAAATACCCATCGTTTCATTTATTGAATATTTTCATCCATGACGCCGTCGCAGTAGATTCTATCCTCGTCGGGCATCCCGCCCAGGACCAACTCGTTGCGAAATTCCAGCGTCTTCTTCAACTTGATAGCGCCGTCGTCATCCTTCACCCAACGCCAGCTCACGCCCATGGCGAAACCTCTGGAGGCCCGATCCATGAACTCTCCGTCCAAACACTCCCACGTGGCCTCTTCGTTGGGCATCCGCACGTTCGGACAACGAATGACTCCGAACGCGTCGTCGAAGTTGCTCCTGAGGTCGATCACTTTAGCACCCCCCAGGAGCAGGAGTATGAGCTGTTTACCGTCTTTGGTGTACGGCAGTACCTCGGCACTTTGTTGAAGCGATCGCCGTGTGTCACCCACGCTGCGCATGTCAGTGTAATGCATGCTGACCAATAACGTACCATCTCTCGATTCTCTGATGTAGATTCCGGCACACCCAATTCTCGGAATGTTATCGGATGTGTTATGCCGAGTTGGTATAGGTTGATTCGCCGCCTTGCGCATAAGAGCCATACGTTTCGCTGACTCACTCTCTGCGATGGCGTCCGAAGCGCGCTTCAAAGCGTTTAGAGTGACGGTTTGTTCCTCCAGAACCTTCATTTCGGCCCTAAGACGCCGAATTTTTTCATTGTTCAAGGCGTCACGTAGAGCATTGTTTGGAGTATTGACGACTGTCGCTATACAATCCCTCGACCCGTTGATGTTGCTTCTCGCCAATCCGATGAACCGGCATAAAAGAGGAGTGAGCGTCTTAGCCTTGGCTGAGATACAAGTAGACAGGACAGAGAGGATGTGTATGTCCCGGATAAACCACACATAGTCACCGGCTGGACGATACTTTAACGGGTTGACGACGACTCCTGCGCCATTGAACAGTTCGTCCAAAGCAAATCCTTCTCTGTAATGCATCTTTACGACTCTCCCGTAATCGGAATGAACGTGTTGCAAAATAGCTGCGGGGAACGTCGTGCAGGCATAATACCCCATTGCGTACAGGATGTCAGCGGTGAACATAAAATATATATCTCTGTCATCCGGCCTCATTGTGAAAATATTTCGCCCAAGGTGCTCATAGAACATCTCGAGAGATGGAATCAGACCAATTTCGTCTTTTGAGAGATCCAGATTTATCAGAAACTCTTCGGTGATCCCCGGGAGACATAAAAGGTTATTGTAGATCGACGACATTGACTCCCGAGCGACACACTCGTCTCGTATTCCTTCTTCAGAAGTAGTTGAAGACTCGAGACTTCGCTTCGCCGTCTTCGTTCGGGGCTTCTGAACTCTTGTGAGCGACCACTCAGGGAGGTTGTCAAACACAGTCGACTGACGCCGAAATCTCTTGTCGTCTACTAACACGGAAATGACCGCTCCGTCCCAAACCACGGCCTTGCGCACTCCGTCGGTTTCGTTGATCTGTATCAGCGCCTTGTCAGTCATCTCGGGCGGGTCACACGCGACAAAGAACACCGACCCGGGGCTCAAGTTGAACCTGCCGGCCGTGCCGGCCGTGGTGGTCGTAATACTCATGCTGTGTGTGTGTTGCTTGAAACAGGAAATGATAGGTAGCAACAAACATGGCTAATATAACAGTCGTACCGACCAATCAGACATGAGAACGTTAGAATTTGGAGCAGTTGCAAACACCACTAACATCGGTAGCTCGAACGAACCAATCAGCCGTTAGATGTTAGGACAGATATCCACCACGATCTATTTGTAAAATCAATTTCAACAAGACGCGGTTTGTGGTTAGTGAAGTAAGTAGATCCACACATTGCAATATTTTCGTAACATTTTTTTTCATTTTCTAGAAAACATCCAATCGTACAGCGATTTCTGAAGAGAACAAATGTGGCTACATTCACCTATCTTCATGTGATCATTCCCGCCCCTCTTGGAAATAACTCCGTTATAAATTTCGTAGTTTGCCATCTGACCTAACGGTTTGGGACACACGTAGGGCGTCCAACCAATACCCGTGTAAACATCTTGGCGAACACACAGGGGGCAGGCAAACATTGCTATCGATTTCTCGATTTCGTCCTCCTTGAATGCGACGTCGCCCAGACAGATCGCGAATTCTCTGAATAGATCGTTGACACAGGCTGGAGTATCGTCGTCCAACCCCAGCATCATCCTCTTGAATCGTTCGGTGAGGTCGATGAACACCTGAAATCCCCTCTTCGGGACTTGTCTTTCGGAGCATTGGTGTAGGAGAGCTAACTGTAAGAACCGAAGAGAGTAACCGATGACGTTAATAGGAGGAGGTCTGTACGTTCCGTCCTGAAATTTGACGAGAGGATTGATTAGTTGCGTGAGCAGCTTCTTGTGATCCTCCAATAATCTCATCTCTCGTTCGTAGCTACATCTCTGTTCCGTGTCGGAGGGCGACGAGTAATCCTTGGAATTGAAATACGACATGAGGTACAGACACCTCCTAGTCTTAGGAATGTACACCGACATGGCGTCGTCAGTTCTCTTGCATTTGAGTAGCTCGGCATCCATGGTTCTCGCAGTCTAGTCTATCAACACTCTGATCGAGTGATCGATTTGAGTCACAAATAATCCGCTATTTGATTTTTCTCCTCAACGCGTCCTTGTAGGTGTCCGCTCCACAGACAATCGCGAGCCGAATCCAGTCTAAGACGACGTCCTTCATCGCCTCATTCTGTAGATATTCGATATCGTGGTACAGGAGGGTGTCTGTTTCACCAGCTTCCGTGCGTGTAGGGTTGAGAAGAATGTCGTAAAAGTCGATCAGTCCGAGGACTGCTGACGGACAGATGTTCGCGAATACTATCAATTTAGGCGTTGGGTCGTCGACGTGGCGGTACAAATTCGTGAGGTTCTTGAAGGTGGTCGCGGTCATGTAGTTTATCTCGTCATCTCTGTACGTCAGTTCCGAGACCTTCAGGCGTGGCGTCAGCGTGTGTCTGACGCTGGGGACGCGGGTCGTGATGTCTCCGTCGCAATCCACTATCAACGTCGGGTACACGTCGACTTTAAAGGTCTTGGGGTTGAAATGAGGTATCACCACGTAAGGAATCTTCTTGTCGTGCGTCCCTTGGTCCTGAACGATATCGATCGTCATGTCCGCTTCCGGGGGTTGAGTCGGCGAGATTGATTGGGTGGGTGAGTAGAACGCGTCCACGAATATTTTCGCGCCCAGAGAGGTCGCCAGGTTGAATAGTCGTTCGTGCGCCGCATTTTTCCAGTCGGATTTCACCTCGGTTACCTTTTTTGGTACGTCGTTAACCTTCATCCGGTCGGGATCGGACAGAGTGAGGTAGAATTGTATGATGAGGTTGACGTCGCCTTCATCCACCCCCATAACGACGATGGCTTTTGGTTGCTGATGTTGCGTCCGACCCAATCTTTTTCTGATCTTGGACAACCCCAGAATGTGCTCTATCGTCGGGATCGTAACGAATGGCGTCAGTCGTTGCAATGCTTGTGAATTTTTCGAGGAGCCGCCAGAGGTTCGCACGACGTCGATAGACGATCTATGTTTCTCGTCGTCACCACCACCACTGGCAATGATAAGGACGTTGGGGGGGAGTTCGTCGACGGGCCCCTTGTACGAGAATACAGGGATTCCGTCGGCGCGTTTCTTTTTCTTCTTACGCTTCGTGCCGCCTAACAGGATCTTGTTGATGTTCGCCCTGTCTCGCCTGACATGATCCAACCAATTGTATTCCGTGTCGGCGGACAGGTCGCTGTCGGAATCGTCGCACCCGTCTTCCCGCGCATCATCACATTCACTATCGTCCACCTTACCGCCGGTTGACATCCTTAGGGCACGGCCGTACTAAGGCAGGTTTTCCGCTCCTGGTTCACCTGCTGATACCAGTTTTGAAAATAGTCGTAAGTTTTATTTGAAACTGTCCGGAGTATACGCGTGTTATCAGCGACTTGTTGTTGTTAGCAGGGGTCTGTTGTGCCTGCTTAGCAAGTTACCAGCGATTGTTGCAGGAAAATAAGCGACAGGTTACCTGCTGCACTACGGCTGCGCACTTATTCACAAAACTTGAGCCACATCGACGTCGTCTTCACAGTTCAAATCGAGGTTGGTTATGTACTCGCTGATCGTATCGTACCGGTACAATTCGTCGGGTGGTCGCCAGACGTACACTTTATCGTCACAATCTTTCTTTCGAATCACAACGGCGTGTGTCCGTCCTTTCGTAATCGATCGCTCCGAGACCACGAACAGACCCTTAGATGTTCTGAACAACACGTACAGCTTCTCCGGCGTCACCAATGGAGACTGTTGGTGGTGCGACTCGGTCTTGAGATACTCAGCGCAAGCTTTGTATTTAGTTCGCGCGATGTCCGGTGTCCAGTTCACCAAATGGTATCCGTCGCAATACTTCAGAGCGAAAGCCAAAACTCGAGTATCAACTATAGCCGCTGTCACCGTCTTATCCGTCTCGTGATGTGTTTTGGGTCTGCGTGACCAACACACCACGCGCGATGTTGTGTCTGGAGTCCACAACTGTGCGGCAGTCCTGTTTCTCGGCCTGGTTTTGGCGATGGTGGGGATAACCGACGCTCTGACCGTGTTGTAGACTGTCTTGACGGGGTTGTATCCACCTTTGAACATATAACTTTGACACAATCTGGGGGATAGGATGATGCTGCCCGTGAGTATGAAATACAGACTGAGCAGATGTCCGTCTCTGACGGTGACGAAGGGATTGTCTTTCTCTAATCCCAACACGGTGTCGTGCACTACTCTCCGTTCGTATCCCGAGTTAAATAGTAAACTATTGAAAAATAGATCCTTGAACAACGGATAGAGCGGCAGGCCGAGATCGTGTTCTCTGTCACCCAGAGGGTTTGTTGCGAAGACGGTCCAGTGTTCGGTGTTGGTGTGGCCGAGATCCTGGTAGTGAATATTAAACCTGATTCCGTTGGCGATAAAACGAAAGATTCGTCGTCTCGTTTCCAGGACGTATTTTGGCGCCAGAGCGACCGCATTAGTTTCAATTGTGAGACACAAATCTATGAGCAATCGTCGCGCTCTATCGTCGGCGAAGTGAAATCTGTCACCCATATAGGTGCCGATCTTCGGTTCCGAGGAGGAAGACATGGCGAGCGGTTGCTATTACTGCGTTCCTCACCCGCTTCCTTTGCTGAAATCAGAGCTGGATCTGGTGGACACCGGCCTGCGGATGGATAAGCGTTCGACCCTCGCCAAGTTGATTCTGAGGTATATGAACGAAGAACGTACGAGATACGTGTCTCTGTCCACACCCAACCAATCGCCCCGCAGCTTCGATAAGTCGGCGAAATCGTTGATTGACAAGTTTCCGGAAGAGTATGTGCACGACCTCGAGGGTCTGTTGAATCAGTCGAAGGTTCCTCGCGTCTTGGTTGTGTCCCTCAAAGACGGCTCAGCTACCACTCTGGTCGACGCCACAACAAAGTACGATAGCGTCGTGTTATCCTTTTTCACTCAATCCGTCCAGCAGAGGAATCCTACCGCCGGCATACTGTATGAGATGGTCGGACGTCCTCCGCCCCGCAAGAAAGGAGTCTTTCTCGACTGCGAGACGCTCAACTGCTGCTTTCGACACTCGGTCGTCCGTCTAATTGATGCCGAACGACACGACAGTTTATCCTACGCGCTCGCGTTGGACGTCAGATTTCACCAGTGCGTCAACGATATGGATCCAGAAAAAATCCCTGTAGATACTATGATGAAATGGTTTCGATGTTCACCCGTTGAATATTTAAGATGAAATGTTCGCGATCATGACTTTTCGGTGTATTTACGTCAGCGGACAACCAATCAGTGACGATCTTGCCTAGTACAACGACGCATGCGCGGTGGCACCCAAGAACACACATCCGACGATGACATTTCACGCATCTCTCATCATATTCCCAGTTCTGAACGTCGTATCTCTGGTTCTGACCATCACGATGTACACCGTGACCGGTCTCGGTTTCTTTCCGGACGGGTACCTAATAAAAGAACGTATTCGAACCGTATTTAAAACTTACAAACTGGAGGCTGAACCGAGTTCGTGGGTGTTCGTCTTGTGGATAGTAAATTACGTCTACCAACTGTTGTGGGTGATGTATTCTCTGCTCACGATATGTCGGGGTGGGGGTTATCGCGGATTTCCCGCCTACATGGATCCTCAATACATCCCGAACACCGTATTGTACGCGAGTATCGTATGTTCGATACTCAGCAGTATGTGGGTGGTGCTGTTCACTCGACACATGCTCGTCCACGCGTCAGTTCTGTCGTTCGTCACAACGCCTCTCCAGTTCTTGATGATCGGCGTATTGATGGTGTCATTATCAAAAGCGGCTCCAGACCTAGATTGCCTCGATCGCATGTCCGACGTGTGGTTTACGAGACTGTTGATGATAGAGGGTATGTGCGTTCAAGCCACTCTGTCTTCCATCACAACTTTATTTAATTTCGGTATCGTATGTCGATACTCTTTGGACGTCGGAGGATTGCCCACCGCCGTCGTATCGCAGCTCATCGTGCTATTAGCCCTACTCGTCTGGTTCGTCTTGGACTTTCGGGTGTTGGACAAACACACGAGGTACGTCGTGTCGCCGTACGTGATAGTGTGTATTATGCAATTAGCTATAGTGACAAACGCACCGATGACTCCGCTATATTCCAACGCTCTGTTAACCGTGTACACGTTTGCGGTGTTGTTCAAGGTGGCCATGCTGATACGTCGACACCGATCGAGAGAGCCGTACTAGATCTAGTGCGCATGCGCGCAAATTGTATATATAACGAGCGGAGCTCAACAACTCTTGGTATTTGATTCGTGATTTGTGGAGGAACCAGACAAACATGGCTAATATCGATTGGAACGACACGACTCGCGCCATCATAAGTATCATCTCACGACATCCAGACGAGGACCTGGACATCAATCCGGACTCACTCACGGGACGAATAACGCCTGGGGTGCCTCAGAATCCGATGTTCAGCTGCACTCTGTTTTATTCTCCTGTGAAAAGAAACCTATACAGACTCCTTAGTTCGCTCCTATATAAGGTATTTCGTTTCCAACTCGGCGTGCACGTGCTACCCCATACACAAATTAGAGCTGCGAAAGGCGCGTTGATATTCGTCGAACGAGTGTACAAACCACACCACGACCAACAGACAGCGTGCGACGAAAACAAAGTATCAACGAAGGGATTAATAGACGCGATCAAGAATATTTCTATGTGTTTATTCGACGACGTTCTCCGCATCGATGTCAGAAGACGTCCGTCAAAGTAACCAGGCTGATGAGATGGTGTGTACACGGGTATCTTTCCTGCAACTCTCTCTGCGTGCCACACACGTGATTCAACATGATTCGACGAATGGCGGACGGGACAGACTGGATCACCCGATCTCCGACAGGATCGTCGCCGCATCCCACATTCAATCTGAAGTAGGGCGACGATCGGTTGAGATTCAGGTAGTGCGCGTAGAGCATTCTGGCGGCCATCGCTTTATTGTGCGACGGATCTGCTGCTGCTCCGGATGTGTACATGTGTATGTTCCTGTTTTCGAAAGCGTCCATCATGTCGATGAGAGCCAACCGATTCTCTTCTTCCTTGTTATTTTGTTGCGCCATCCTACTATTTGTTGATTAGGATTTCGTCTCTGTCCACGTCGATCGCGACGTAAACAAATATTGACGGATCGACAAAAAAAGAAGATGGGTGTCGTCAAGTTGAGCTACACTGTGGACACGTTGAGAAATGTTCTAGATTACATGTTCATGAAGGTAAGAGGAGACTACGACGGCGCCGCTGCACTCGACGACGACGACGACGACGATGGCCAGACGGACGTCTCTGCGCGGCGAGCCAGAGGGAATCGACTCGCCGGATGGGACACAAATATGTCGGATTCTGCCGCAGGGATCGACGCGATAGTCGAGTCGGTCGCGCTAGCGCATAACGTGGGTGTGTTCATCAGCGGAGTGGACCGCAGCAAGAACAAATCTTACAACGTCCATCCAAACACTCCACGCCACACCATCTATATATCGACATCCGCCGACGGCGCCTTGGTGTGGGACGAGAATGCTAGAGCCGAACTAAAAGCTCTACAGTACGACCCGTACGCTTCGCCAATGCGCCAGAGGGTGCTGGGACAAACGCCCATGGAATACGATGAGAGTGACCAGTACGCTAGATCGGCGACACCGATGGATCAGACATCTTCCCGGAGTGAAAAGACGGCCGTCGGGTGGTATTTCGACGAGGGGGTGGGCGACTTCGTGCGAGCGTACATGAGGTCGAACGTGATCAGATCCACCCCGATCCAGAACAACGAGCCGCTGAGAGATGCCGATGACGGCAGCCTAATTTTCGCGTTCCCATCACGTTTGTCCGTCAGATTCGTCGAGGGATATTCGACCAGGGGGTCCGTGGCGTTCGACCGCGTGACCGTTTACGACAGGACTAAGCTCAACTGTCAGATCTTACGCATACACGACGGGCTGGACATTTGTATCACCGAGAGAGTGACAGACATTTTTTTCCTAGCATCCGACGGAACGCCGCTGGCGCACGCAGATCCTCACGCGGCCATAAACGAATTGATCTCCAATCTTACCGTGCGTAACTCTAATTTGGATCAGGGTGAGAAATCGTTGACGGTTATCGACGTGCCGCTGGCTGGATCTCTTCGCAGCCTCGCAGAATGGGACGTCGATCGTCAATTCATCGACCTCAGAGTCGGAAGTTCTATCATAGACGGAGAATGTATCTACAGATACCGTACCGGCGACGGGATTGACGGAGCGGGCACTCTTGGCGCATTGCTGGAGAACACCTCGGGCAAGGATCACGTCCTCTGTCACGGGACCGACTGGTCGACGCGAGATACGGTGACTTTGTGTATGAGTCTGAGTAACATGGAGGTGTACATGGGGGCTGTGGAAGACAATATCCCGACGGGCAGATCGATAATATACCAGACCTTGGAGACGCTTTTGGCATTTTTACTCAAGATTGGGTACACCGGAACGATTCCTCACTGCGACGACCCTCTCTCGGTCTACAGGATTTATCAGAACGTTCGTATTTTCGAACGTCGAATGCACGAAACCAACGGTTCGACTAGCGTGTGTATGTCTGGGTTTTCTTCCGCCACAGAGGTGGGCGATGACGACGTGACCATTCTTCATTTCAACGCGTGGAAAGAGCGCAAGACGGGTTTGATGTATGTCCCCTCGAGCTAACCGAACTAACGACTCACGTCGTACAAATTCGAACCGACCAATCAGTTGATGGCGATGTTAGAATTTCTTCCCAATGCGACGACCCAATTCATTTTCCAGACATTCTAGACGCGGCTTGCGTTGAAAAAGTAAACAATTCTCCTCACCGTAGAAAAACACTGACATCAACACATCTGATTGGTCGATGCTCTATTTGATGTTAGGATATTTTCATCTGCGGCGACACGCTAACTTTTCGCATGTGATTGGTCGGTCTAAGTCGATAAACGTGGACGGATCAGTCTCACGTCATTCATTCTCTCTTCACATCTCTCACCGTCACATCGCAGGTACAGAAACGAGATAAACGAGATGTCTCGTCAATATCATTGTCGTAAACACATCATACACAACGGCGACAGCGGTGATATGTGGGACAAACCAGCACCTCAGTCGAGAGAGTACGGGTGGCCAATCCTGACCGCTCTCATCAAACATCTTGTGGTGGTGTTCACAAACGACCACTTTTCTGACGCACCGATCGCTGGCTACAACAACAGCATGTATCTACCGCTCCATCAAGTGCGGGTGTTAACCGACAGGTTGTTCCAGTTCGCCAAGACGCAACACATAACACCCGCCCTGTTACCCCGCAGACAACGACGAGAGTCCCTGCAAGGTTACGTGAAGAGAACGATCGTCAACTCCATGACTCAAGAGGAGGTGTTGGCGAAGCTGTTCGTCCTGTCGGCCGACGTACTACGGACGAGATCCAATGACTACCTGAATTTCCTGTGCGGCACGATAGCCGAATCTATCATCATCAACGATCCAATCACGGCGGAATGGCTGCTCAGACCCTTGATCGTCAACGGATACCATTTCTGAAGAAACAAGCCGACAAGTGACTGTTGTACATACTTTTTTATTTACAATCTAATGATTTAACATCATCTGCGACAACTGATCGTTGAGGTTCCTGACGTCAACACTACCGCGATCATCACCTGTTTGTACTCCAAACCCGTCCACGTCCGACAGACACTGTATGCATCTACCTCTATCCCTAGACCTGTCGAATGATAAGATGAACGAACACTCCAAAGTTGCCGTGTTCACCGACAGACTGGGGATCCACGCCATAGGTCGGTGTCGCCTGTCGTGCAAGTCGTCTATTTGTTTCTGAGTCATCCTCCGACGACGTCCGCTACCATCAGGAGCACAACTGTAACTTAAGTATCCACAGACGTCCCACAGATGAGTGTCGTTAGAGTCCCGTGTCCATCGTCGTTGTTGTTCTGTGCGTGTTTGGTCTCCATAAGCATTCATGTTGTCAATAAAATTGACACACAAACCACCACCCTGTATTTGCCTTAACGTTATTCTCTGTCCGGTGCTCGTCGTCCTGTCCGAGAGGTCGAGCGAGTCTCTCAAGAGGATGGGGGGAGAGCACGTGTACGTCAAAGTGCACCCCTGATCGATCGCGCCATCGTCGAGCGCATGCGATCCCGGTCTCCACACGGAGGCGTCGGTCCATACCCTCTCCATGCGCAGACAATACATGTTGCTGTAATACTGTTTCCGCTGCACGAACACCCCTTGATAACAAATGTCGAGTATAGGACTTCTGAACCACGCCGCGTGGATGTGACGATTGGAGAACAGAATCGCCCATGTGCGGTGCGGGGACGTTTCGCCACCCGACAGGGAATAGTAGAACGTCCAACCTGATACTCGTCCCATCGCCACGTCAACGCACCCTTTGACCCATATACGCTTTGAAACTTGAACCGTCAGAAGCTCCATCCTGTGAGTAATCAAGTCGCGGTTTGAGTGACGGAATGCTGTCAGGGAGTCAAGCCTTATCTCGCAACACAAACAAAGAGGCGTGAATGTCATACAAATAAATAAATATCTGTCTCAGTAAACAATTCACATGTAAAACCACGCTGAAAAGACACAACATAGACGAAGGAGAGACGTACGTCAAGTGACTAGTAGAATGTCTGTGTCTGAGATCACCAGCTTAATCGGCGACCAAAGTTCGTATTTGTACTGTACAGAGGAGGATATATGGACGCAGATCACGCCTATCGCAGACTCGCGAGTCTCGCAACCACCACAGCCCCCTTCGCTGTCGCCACCGTTGACACCGGGCGATGCTTCGACCAATTTGAAGACCCCAACCGTCGAACTTCGGTCGCCTGGTACACAACCCGTCCAACAATCGCAACCGGAGTTGGTCGAGTTGCACCCGGTGCAGTTGTCGAGCGAGGTACCCCCCCCAACTGTCTCGGATAGACAAATGTCTGTTGGAGGATAGACGCGTGTTAGAACAACTGCTAGTCATGGAGAAAAAATACATCCCCACCGCGTACACAGAGGCGCGAGTGCAGGTCGAATCAAGCACTGACCAATCAAGCACTGACGACAACGTGTTCACCGCAAGAAGAAGGCGTATATTGTTGGAGTGGATTAGGGACGTTGTACGGGACCGCAACCTGAACGACTACGTATTTTTTGGCGCGGTGAACTACATCGACCGGATGATGACACATCCGACCATCGCTATCCGAAAGTGTATGTTTCAACTCATGGGTGCGGCGTGCGTCTGGGTGGCGAGCAAGATGTTCGACACGCACACCGTTACGGCCGGGACCATGTGTTATCTGACCGACAACACGTATACCGTGCCGCAACTATTGTCGATGGAGACACTCGTGCTCCATACTCTTGGCTGGGACTTGTGCGCGCCGACGACACGCGACTTCTGGGATCTAATTCTTTACAACATTCCCTCATCAACATCGTCTTACATGCTAAAGACCACGAGGGAGACTTT
>JAOYNN010529130.1:0-21508 GCA_025770095.1 Goniobranchus kuniei
TCTCTCTCTCTCTCTCTCTCTCTCTCTCTCTCTCTCTCTCTCTCTCTCTCTCTCTCTCTCTCTCTCTCACACACAAATAGCCTACATCAAGAAATACTTACATGCACCACGACACTACTCTTCTTTCTCTTGCCTATCACAAAAATGCCCAAACCTTAAGGCCCAACCACCCAGATTCCTGGAATAGATCGGCAGTTGTATGCAAGGGCCTGCGAAAGATTGATGAAGCAAGTCTTGCCCTTGAATTGGCATGGCCGACATGCCGGCAACTCAACAAATTTGCACCCGTGCCTATGGCCTAAGATTGTCTTTGAGAAGCATAGAGGGTCAATAGGCCTATTTCCTAGTAAAACCATTATTGTTACATGCAGGGCTCCCCATTACGCACAGTTATGTGTATTTCACACACAGATTACCCCCTTAAAGTTTTTGTAGGGGGTGAGCGTTACCCTTTAAAATTTAATTTCAAGGGTTTACATACCCTTTAAAACAAAGGAAATGTGCGTTTGAAAAGCATCGTTTGCTCTCTTCTCTATCCCAAAATTGAGTCAATGATTTAACAACACGACCAAAATACATAGATGATCTAGCTCTAGATCTACGCAACAGCCACCTTTGTCTCTGTGTCAAAAGCAGTGCAGTCGACCTACTTACAACGCACGCTACACTCTGTTTGCCTGTTAGGTCGCTTACTTCCGGTTAAGATAAGAACATGCGTACTGTGCATTAGGCCTATAAGATCTATGAGAGATAGTAGAAGGCAACGTACTAAGTCGAACATATTATATAGTTTTTAGTGTTCGGGCTTATCTTGTTTAGTATCCATTTAGGATTCAGTACAGTATTTAATATTTTCTGCCCAGTTCTAGTAGTTGAAGATACATGCACAACAGTTACATGTTGCGTGGCTGAAGAAGTTTCCTTGGCTCAGCTTCAATCAAGAGAAAAAGACAATGCATTATAGCATGTGCACTTCAGTAACATGAAGTCAGCATCTAGAAGACAGACAATTTTGTTTTCCTTGTTAAAAATCAACAACCCTTTAAGTTGCTAAAATAAGGGTTTAAATACCCCTTAAAATAGAAACCAAGGGGTGAAGGCACCTCTTAACTTGGCCTGAAAAGGGGAGCCCTGAGACATGTAAGTTTGGGCATTCAATACAATTTTCCTCTAGATCTAGTGCAAGATCTGAATTCATTCATACATGTTCAAGGACCTCACCATGAGTGTTGAGTTAGCCTATTGTTAAATTGAGGGATTTCTAAGATGTCAAACCAGTTTGCAATGATTTCACTGTGGGGTCACCCTTTCATGCCTTAATTTACTTAGGGAGTGATTATTGGGGAAAGCCTAAACAAAACTTTCCATACAAATTTAAGAAAAGTTGTGTTATTTAGAGTGTAAATGAAAAGGAAGATGGCATCCCCAAATCCTGGTAAAGAAAAACCCCCTGAGATTAAAGTCCTGTTTATTCTCAGCCGGGCTGAGAATAACCACTGCGTAATAAAAAACAGATAAAGAAATCACCTTTTATCAGGGAGAAGGAGTGTTTTGCGGTGGTTTTCAATGTCAGCATCGATCTTCTGTCATCAAAATCCTCTAGAAAACACAAACAAAAACCACCCATGTTAGAAGGATTAAGATCTACCAATACGCAACAATTATGACAATTAAAGTGCCAATTTCTCCTGATCTTTTAATCATGAAGGATCAATTTGTGTTTTCATTTTTTTGTGATGCATAAAAGCATTTAAAAGATTTGAAGATATGATTTCAGGATACTATTTATTTTGAGACTCTTCTGGCTTCATAATTAAATTTTTCAGGAACTCTGAAATGGTGTAAACCGACAGTGTGTGGGTCACCACCTCCTTCAAGGTCAGCAGCTTCTTTGGTGGCAATTGGAACAAAACTTTACCTCTTTGGGGGGTTGAGCCACATGTGTGGATGGTTTGATGATGTGCATGTCTTTGATACAGGTGAGCTCAACCCTGAGGAAACTAAAAATTTCTGTAAAAAATTCTCTTAGTTATCAAATTATAGGTATGTATTAAAATTTATAATAAATCATCAATGTAAATGTAGCTTTATTTTGTGATTTAACTAGGTGGTTGGGAAAATATACCTGTAGGTTACTAGATCTATATGTTGTGATATACTCAAACATACCTTATTCTAGTGTTAAGATCTTTTTTGTAATCTGTAGATTTTTTAAAGTGAGTTGGATCTAATAATCCAAGTTATTTTGGTTTTCATTCAAGGTTCTACTAACCAATTCATACCAAGTTATGCATCTGGTTATAAAAAGGCATGTCATATAAGAAATTTATTAAATGAAGATAGCTGTAAAATGTTGATTCATGCTCTTGTCACTAGCCGATTAGACTACTGTAATTCTCTCCTCTACGGGTTGCCAATGACGACAGTGAAAAGATTGCAATTGCTTCAAAATAGGACAGCATGTGTCATCACACAATCAATGAAAAGGGACCATATCACCCCAATCATCTCCATTGGCTTCCCATGAAGAAGAGAATTTTATTTCTAAAATCGTAGGCCTTGTTTTCAAATGCATACATGTTGACACATCTCCGCCATAGTTGAAGTCTCTTGTAAATGTGTGTGTGTGTGTGTGTGTGTGTGTGTATATATATATATATATATGTTTTATATATATGATCCTAGGCGTTCCCTTAGATCATCCAGTTCATTGTCTCTGGAACTTTGACTTGCTAAAACAGCTTTCTCTTAACAAGCATTCTGCGCCAGCTGTATGGAATTCCTTGTCTGAGAAGACAAAGGGTGCCACCGCAATTTCTTCATTTAAAATGGCTTTAAAGACAGAACCTTTCCTTTCTGCTTATAACCACCCTTGAACTTGTACATTGTGCATCATAACTTACATAATAATAATCTTTATTGTCACTTTTTCAGAGCAAACTTTAATTCTAAATTATGCCAATGATATAAGATATGGATGTATGTATATGTATGTGATTTTGTTGTAAGTGCCCTTTCATATTATTGATGGAGATTGGCGCTATCCAAAGATGAGCCTTATTACTTATTATTATTACTGCATGTTTTTGGCGTCTTTCAATGTGTAGATCTAGATTATGAGGTCGTGTAATAGCTTGTAATAAATTATTATTATTATTAGTTTTATTATTATTATCATCATTATTATGATGATGTGATATACTCATTGCACAACATGAATTGTTGTCAGAGCATTTTGCATGATGTAAAGGTAAATAATGTATTATACTTTTTTGCTTGCTGATGCAGTTAGATTGAATATTACTGTCACTGGGAATGTTTTGATTGAAATTACTTGGTTTAACTTACCAACACTTTTAAGTTTTAATGGATTCAACAGAATGCTACAGATTGTCATTTTCGGCAACTTTTGTGCTTTTTTTGTGCCTGACTTTCATTGATTCATGGATATCAAGAGTCAGTTTCAGACTTTTGATCAATTCGAGATCTTATTGTTTCAGCCACAAACACTTGGTCGATTCTTGAAACAGAGGGAACCAAATTAAGAGCAAGGGATAAATTGCAAGCAGTGGCCATTGACACCAATATTTACTACTTTGGAGGCTTTGGACCCAAGTCAGATGAAGCAGAAGTTGCTGATGTAAGTAGAGATAGCGGTCATATATAAGCATATCATTTTTTTGAAACTGGCACCAGAATCTCATTTGTGGATGAATCACAAACTTCATATATAAATTTATTCTTGGACAGGTTTATTGCAGGTGGATGCTTATGTACTTATACAATACAGGGTGGCCCAACAAGATGGAAACATCGGGATTAAATTGAGCACTCTTAAAAAGCATGACCCCATACATGAATGGTCAATGTTGGGCAAAACGTATAAATTAAATTTTAAAAAATACAAATAATAATTATAGACATTTATATAGCGCTTTACATAGATTGAAGAAAATATATAATGCAAAGTAAACTAAGCACTCAATGTATATATTAAACAAGATGACAATGTCATGAGTCATATTACCCTTAAACATTAAAAGCATAGTAATGTATTACACAAGTTGACGGGGTGGTATGTCGTAGTATCATTAAACATTAAACAATATAAATACAATAGCAATGACAAAGCAAAACAATACGACCCAGACGTTTGGAAGGGTTTGAATTGGGTGTAAATGGGCACTGGTTATTCACTGTTTTGCTTCATAGAATTTTTTTATATAGGAGGATTCAGTTTTTTCGATAATGCACTATAGCGGATCCTTTACGCACAAAAATCTAGAGGACCCCTGAAAATAGATTAGAGAGTCATAAGGACTCTCAGATTTTGAGTCAGGGAAAATTGTTATAATAAGCTTCCATATTTAATTTTAAATAGCCTTAATAAATTGGACTTTTCTTTTTTCTTTCTCTTTCTTATTTTCTCTATTAAAAATTTTTTATTTTTTTTTGCCGGGGAGTTTCTATCAATTTTTTTTTTATTTTGCTGAGTGTGTCAGTGTGGTAAACTCATTGAATTTGTAACACAAAGGTTTTCACCACTATTATTTTCAAGGAGACTCTAAAAAATCTTGAAAAAGGGCCCCAAAATTGGACGGGGGTTCTTTTAGTTAAATATGAATTTCTAGTATCCTTTCAAAACTTATTATCTTATTAATCTGCTTTATTCATACAAACAAACAGGTTGGTCAGTAGATACTGAGAGGGTTTTGAAAAAAAAAATTGTATCTGCCTATCAAGCAGCAGTTTTGTGTTATAAGTTGTGGAGATAATGTTTGTTCATATTACATAATATATGTAAACTTCACATTTTACTAGTCTTATGAATAGAAATCTGAAGTCAAAAAGTGTAGGATTTTTTCTCTTACAAAAGGATGCAGTTTCATAAAGGTAAATGATTTTCTTTACTTAGCTCTGTTGAATATTGAGTTTATATTGTATTTATATGTTACCTGAGGTTTAAAATACAAACTCCCAAGATCTCTGAACATTGTTTTTATTTAGCTTGAAGGAGAAGATGATGATGATGATGATGAAGAGTATGACGATATACCAGAGTCACATGATCAAGATGGTGCAGAATTTGGCTGGTTCAATGATCTGTGGATTCTTGACACTTGTAAGTTCTGCTTTGAATCACCTTTGACATGTATCCAAATCCGGTTCAGGTTATTGAGAAAACCTACACACTTGCCATACCAGAAAAGTCCAAAGTTGTTTTTTCTTTTTTCAGTTTTCTTTGTTTTGGAATCAAGGCTTATCAGATTAATAACGGGTGTTGATTCTAGTTACTTTCTGGTCTTGTGCATTATACCAGTACTTTGTATTATTTATGTTAACATTTCACAGTGTTTCTGATGCCTTCTTGTACATGTCCCTCAATCTGGTGTATGAAAAAGAAAGAAGAATGTGGGTCTAGTCAATATGAAAATGAGATGTTTAAAGAAAGAAGTTGAAACTGTAGCATTAGTCAAACAATAAGTCAAAATATAATCCAGAAGCTGAATGTATTCATTTTTCTCTGTTAACATAGATAAAAAGTATTTAAGTATTTAGATATGAGATCTTAGTAGTCCATAGACAGATAGCACAGTTGTTAAGTTAGCTATGAAATGCACAGCTTAGTTCAATAGGAGTGCTGGATGTGCACTTCCCGGTAAGATGGCAAAATAAATCACCTGTCAGCCCATCTCACAGCCTTGACAGCTGAGCACTTCCTGTGCCTAGGCAAGCCATGGCTGTTTCGATCAATTATTGTAAATTCTACTGTCTTTATTCATCCATAAGTCCACATCTACTTTTGCTAGAGTCATTCAAAGTCTCATTCTAAAGAACTCTCTTTTTCCTACAAGCCGATATAATTTTTAAAATTCTCTGTGTTCACATTTTCATCATATTGAGTGATTTGTTCAGTGTGTATTTTTAATTGTATGAAAATCAATTTCCCGTGCATGTCTCCTTTTGGATTAAAACTCATACCCAAGTCCACCAAAGCTTTTTAGTTTTTTACATATTTTGATGGTCGAATAATGCATCTACAATTTGTGAAAGTTTCACATTGGCAGAGTGTTTGTGTTAATTTTTACTCCAATGTGAAGGTGGATAGCTTTGCTCTAGTCAGTTATGTGCCATATCCTATTATGTGGGCTTACTATTCTTCGTCTAAACTAGATGTTTCTTTCTCATTTTAAAATAGGTTCCTTTAAAAAGAAATGGAATGCCACACAGAAGATGCTCACAATGCTAACTCAATGAGTTAAGCATATTGTGTGGGGAAAGATCATAGACAAAAACAAGCAAACCAAAACAAAAACTGTGAAGGAGATAAGCATACAAATGCGCCGGCTATACTTATGACCTACTTTCTCTTTTTGGTGTGGTCATTGCAGCTGACAACGTAAATTGTCATTCTAAATTCTTTGCCAGGCATGCTGTGATAGGATCAAGGATGTTAAGAAACACTGTTATAGTGGCAGTGTAGTGATGGCACGGAAAGTAGCAGAGGGCAGCATGCATCTTTGGACTCAGTTCAATGCTCACGTCAGCTACCAAACCTGTGTCATATGCTCTCACTACACTAAAACTGCATTAGGTTGTAAGCAAGAAAACGGATGACACAAGCACAACAACACCGACATGTGCAACAGTAGAAAAAGACTGCTACATCCACGCCATCCAAAACCATTGAAATCATGAAAGACAGTAACACATCATCAGCATTTAAACAAGACAAGCCTTTTGCTGAATCACTAAGATATCACCTATACGGCCACTCATGAACCATTTTGTTTGGAGACAATTAAACAATTCAAGATCAACTAAAATTACATTACGATGGTCCTAGCAAAAGTCAAAAATCAAAGCATAACCACCCAACAAGCATCTGAATTATGGTAGCGAGCAATTGACATTCGGTTCCCGTCAGGATATTTAGTTTTGAAATGGCTGATATCAAAGCTATGGCAAGAATGAGTAGCCACCCTGTGATGGTAATGAAAGAAGCTGCAGACCTAACCTGGAGTCAGTTACATCAACAGGGGCAGTTTCTGAAGCAAGCTGGTCTCTCATTGCCAAATCAAGATCAGCAAAGAAATGTCATGAAAGGTTCAAAGGAGGCGTAAAGAATTAAGGATGTGACGAGATTAGGCCTATAAGCAAGCACTCATAACAATTTCTCAAAAGTAAGTACAATATACACACGCACACACATGCACGCATCAGCACACACATAAATACACATGAACACACATACTCACTAGATGTGCAATAACTTTCATTGAAAAACTACTCCAAGATGACGTAAAGTGGGTTACAAATTTTGATCTCTTTCTTCTTAATGCTTGTGTAAAAATCAGAAAAATCATGGCGGAGATCATATCAAATTTTTAAGTTAAAATGTGTGACCTCTTTTTTTCGCTCATAGCCTGACATAGACCACAGTGTGTGTTTATAACGTTATACCTCTCCAACCATTTCACGTTATATGTGTGTGTGATTTATTGCTCATGATATGCAATATGCGTCTTTCTTTCACTATTTGTGTAATTAAACATTGGTATGTATGTAGTGGAGTTGAAATGGCTTTATTCATTATTTTGAAATGAATTAGTGGAGGCTGAATGTGACATTTTCCCTATATGATTCTGAAACATAATGAAAAAGCAACAAATTTTCACCAAATGTACTTTATAATCTCAGAATCATTTTCTGATATAGTCCCCAAAAAGTTACTTCCCGTGAAAAGAGTTATGGCCCTTGATCACTTTGCTCCTGATTTGACTTCAAAACAGGAAAATGGTCATATTTGGCTCAGATATTCGCCAGAGCCCATTGTCTTAAAATGCAATATGAGAAAATGTTACACAATCCAGGAAAGGTAATAGAAATTTATTGTAAGAGTTACTGACCTTGTTTAAGGCAATAATAGCAAAAAATGTACTTTCGCCATAACTCAAGTTCTAATTAAGCTAGAGTAATAAAATTTTGGTCATTTACAGAATAAATATAATCATATATTATGCAGTCAAAATAAAATTGATTGATTTTAAATGTAAGGGAAGGGTTATTGCCCTTGACATTTCATAGAATCTTGACGACACATTGCCTTTTGTCATAATTCTGTACGTTTTCATCAAATAATGTTGAGAATTCATAACATGCAGCTTTAGTGTGCCCACGTGCCTTCCAATTTACAGAATAAGCATTTTCATGAATTGTTTTACATTATGAGTTATTGCCCCTTTCTACAACCTAGGCAACAGCCATTTATGAATTCTGATATGTTTCAATAGAGTATTTGGTTGCAATGAGAGTTACGACTCTTGACTTTTAATCACATCTTTAAAGAAATTAAAGGAAATCCCGTTAAGGGCCCAACTGGTCTCAAAGCATTCAAAATTTCATGATTTATTGGTTACAAATTCATACCTAGAAAGGTTAAACATTTTTTATTCAATGCATTACCGGCCTTGCTTTCCCCATATTAAAGAAATGTCTCATGATGTCTTAATGAGTTACAATCCTCCAAATTAAGGTCATATTCATATTTTGTAAGCCTCTCCAGTGAATAATTGTCCCACCTGTTTGTGACCCGTTTGAAAATAGATCTACAAAAAATCAATAGGGCGATAACCAAAGCAACATTAAAGTGTTTTGAAGTAAGAGGATTTACCTAAACATTCTCACAATCTCCTCCGCAAGTGCAGAATGCAATACATTTCAGTCTAGATTGTGCACATTTGCAGTCTATACATTGGATCAGTTCTTCACAAGAGCTTTGTAGCATCCGGAAGAAGAGTCCTCATAGGAACCCAGTACTCTGGTGAGGTCCATCCCTACTGTTGGGGAGAAGATAGATGACAGGTCTTGTTTGTAAGGCACACCCAATGGAAGGCAGCTTGGAGTACAGATCGCAGAAAATGTTGATAAAGGGCTGCCTTTGTAGGGGGTGGGGTGGGATGCTGTGATGGATCGACTTTTCTCATGAAAAGATCCTTTCGCACAGCATCAAATTTCTCAACAACTTTGAAAACATAATCTTGGGATCTTTTGAAGACTGCACATGACTGTTGTTATCATGTTACCAAGTTGCCAGATCTTCCAAGCAGTGTGCTTTCCAATGTTTTTTAAAAATAGAATGTTCTGTCACAGCATGAAACATTGGTAAGGCGTAGGACTGTGCTATTTCATGTGCTGCAATAAAGTTCCGAAACTGTCTAAAGCTGCAGACCTTCACGTAGCTCACTTGCGGTTGTGATTGACAGGACAACGTCAGTGTCTATACTGCTAATCTATATTTTTATGTGCCATCTGTGAAATACAGAAGACACATGGAGCATGATCCATGATTCTGTTTCCTCGTGATTGCAAGGGGTAATGCTTGCTATTTCATGGGAAGGTTTGCAACATAATATGTCAATTCCATATGTCATCAAGAGTTCTTTTCTTGTATCAATCAGGGCGATGGCATCTTTTGTCAAAAGAGCAAAGAGCCCAGTCTTGTTTTCATCGTTTCTTATGAAGTCGTACCACTGTCCAAGGATGGGCGTTAACCTATCATTCTTGACAGCTTTCACTGGACATTGAAGTCTATCAGTTCTTGCCTGTGTTTTCAAATTGTCTGAACGTAGACACCCCACACAACATCAGGCCCTTGACTTTTGAGATATTGGCAGAAGATTGTATCCGAATACAGGAAAAATGTTTGCATATTCCTGGTGTCAGCATGTGTACAATCACTGCCCCATAAAGAATGCTGGCATCACAAGAAGGCTGACTCGGCAGGGTGCTATCAATTGTTCAAGAGAACCAGGTCCAGTTTGTTGCTTTGTCAGAGAAGAGTGTTCTTTGCCAATGATGGAGAAAGGCTTGATTTTCATGTCAAAAGAATACATTCAAGTTGCAATCTCTTCTCTGACAGGAGGCATAGAGGCAAAAAAAATAATGAGGCTTCTGACTTCTACTCGGATATTGTTTCTGCATCTTTTCAACAAATTTTGACTGGCTGCTCATTGAATAATGTATTATTGTTTTTCTTGATAGGATCTGATACAAGGTACAGCTTTGATCCTGTCAATGAGGCGCCCTTTGACAAAAGTGTTATAGTCTTGCCCTCCTTGAGTTTTCAAGACTTTTGAACATTTGACAAATTCATCTGGCATCACTTCTTTTGTGTTTTAAATGCAGCATCTCATTTCCAGAATCTGCAAATGGATTGCCCATGCTCTGAAATGTATCCGCTATTCTGCCAATTTCATAAGCAAGGCATTAAACATGCGGAAAATACTGCCTTTTAAATGAAAACGGCAGTATTGATGTTAATTCTTTGTCAAATGTAGCATGGACTGCCTTGGTAGCATTGTGATGTGCCAAAGCTATTGCTCCTCTGACTTTGGCTGGCTTCTCATATTCAGCAAGGACATGACCGTTTCTGGTTGTAATATTGCCCATTTGACCAGTTCATCTGAATCAGAAGTAAGGTCAATGATACAACTTTTTTTTTTTTCAGAACAGCAATGTTTTGCTCATGCCTTTGGTCCACAGAAATTAAAGAGAAATCATTGCTGGATTTTGCAACAACAAACTTGCCAAATTCGAAATGTTTGTAGACATCAGGATGTTTCTGGGATGAAAGAATCATATCTCTTTTGTGAACAGAGATCCAATGTTGCACAATAAATAATTATTAATTTAATTCTGTGATTTTGCATAGTCTAATTTGTGTATTTATGTACACCATTTACCTATAATGTTGTTGTGTAATATGTCTGTTGGGCATGCATTAAAATTTTTCTCTTTATGCACGAGATAATAAAGTATTCTGAATTGAATTGTATTGAACTAGCATAGCATATGTGGATGATTGTGAAAAACCAAGGAATGAGTTTCTGATGGCACATTATACAATGCAAAAGTTGCATGATCGTATTGCTCACACGAACGAAACCCAAGCTATTGGAGATCAAGGCTTGTTGCCCAGAAAAGAAACTGGGGGCTTTTTTCTCACTAGCGATCAAGGCTTGTTGCCCAGTTATTGAAAATCGGGGCTTTTTTTCTTTCTGCAAAGGACACCATGCATCAAAGTCTGTGTGAGAATCAAACCTTGGGTCTGCTTCCTTTCCTTCAGTAAACGCCTGTTTCATCAATATGTGTGAAGTGCACATGCTGTAACTTGGTGGGAATTTCATGGATGTGTGACATTGTTGCTGCTAAAAATGAATCAACAGTCCCTGCAGAAGCTATGTTGGCTTTGGCAATTATTTCTATCCACCCACTTCCTTGGAGAAGGTGACCGATGGCTTTCAGTGCTGCCATTTCTATGTGAAATCCTCCAAACAGTATCACAAACCGGTCTTCAGGGAAAAACTCATGTGATCATTGGATTTGCTTCAACTTTGCAAAGGTTGGTCTACACAGATTATCTGCATTTGTCCAATATTTGTAAGTTGCACTGCTGTACATACCACAGTCAAACAATGCCGAATCATGGTAAAAGAGGAGGCTTCATCGGAAAAAAAGCAAGCACTGCATTAACAGATGGCTGTACAGTACTCCATTGTTTTAGAGAGGCCTAATACCTTGCCAGATCGCACATCTTGACCCTCAAATGATTGCAAAGATGACTTCTATGCGTCTATGATCGCCTAGCTGTTTAATTTGAAAAAAGAAAAAGCCAAAGAGTAGTACATTGCAATAGTCTGATTTTAAAAATAGTAAGGCAATGACAAGTTTCTTTCTCATGTCGGAGGATAAGAATTGTGTTATTCTAGATATTTTCCTTATTTCAATAGTCAGCATCTTATAAATATAGTTTATTTGAGAGTCCATTGAAAGTGAAGTATCTAACAGTGTCCCAAGATTTTTTTAGTTTATCAACGGTGTTAATGGTTGCACCACCCAGATGCATTTTAAAGTGGTGAAATTTTACATCATTTAGTTTCTTTTTGTTGCCAACAATCATCACTTCCGTCTCTTCTTCATTGAGTTTTAGTTTGTTTCGTTTCATCCGATCTTTGATTTCTAGAATGCACATTTCGCTAGTATCAAGCAGGGGTTTTGGGGATATGAAAGTGTTATTGTTAACATAAAGTTGCGTATCATCGGCGTATTGATGAAAAGCAATGTTATGTTTATTACATATCTTTGATAAGGGTCCGATGTATATGACAAATAAAACAGGACCCAGCACCGATCCCTGTGGTACACCACAATTCAGATGATATTCACTTGACTTGATTTTGTTAGCCACAATGATTTGTTTTCTTCCCGACAGGTAGGATTTACACCATTTCAGTGCTGATCCAGATATTCCATATGTGATTTCAAGCCTCTTTATCAAAATTTCATGATCAATTGTGTCAAAAGCAGCTGTCAGATGAGCAGATTCAAGATTGAAAGCAAACCTTTGTCAACGGTATCCAGGAGGTCGTTCAGAACACACACAAGAGCAGTCTTTGCGCTATGGTGTGCTTTATAAGCTGGCTGGAAGACTTCATGGAGACCGTTGATTTCACGATGTATCTTTAATACTTTCAAAGTTACCTTTTCAAGAATTTTAGAAATGAATGAAACGTTTGACACTGGCCCGAAGTTTTTGAGGATATTTTGATCACCTCTACTATACTCCATCTACGCGAATGACTGCAGGCCTCTCTCCAAATCAGTAAAGGCTACAAAGTTTGCAGATGATACAACAATAATCAATCTTATCTGACACAACGACGAGCGTGAATACCGAACAGAAATAGAGAGACTAGTTTCATTGAGCAATGAAAATCACATTCTGCTAAACACCACGAAAAAGAAGGAAATGGCATTGATTTTAGGAAAACAACAAACACCATCGAGACTATCTCGATAACAATCAATAACAACAAAGTAGAGATTGTGGATAATTTTCGATTTTTGGGAACAGTCATTGCAAACGATCTAAAGTGGGACAAAAATATAGATGGACTAATAAAAAAGGCTCATAAAAGTCTTTTCTTTTTGAGACAGCTTAAGAAATTTAAAGTGTTGCCTCAATTATTGAGAAATTTCTTTACGGCGACTAGTGAATCCATCATTTCTTTCTCCATCAGTCTGGTATGGGAATGCTGACGTAAATTCTAAAAGGAAACTTAAGAAGATAATTAACATTTCAGAAAAAATAATAGGGACTTAATCTCCCTTCATTAGATGAAATTTATACTGCTAGATGGCTAAGGAAAGCAAATAATATTTTCAAAGATGTACATCACCCAGCTAATTATCTATTTGAATCCCTTCCATCTGGAAGGCGCTACTGTAGCATCAAGGCTAGAACTAGTCGTTTGGTCAATAGTTTCTACCCCTTTGCAATTAGGCTCCTAACGAGATAAACTGGTAGATCTAAACATTCCCCATTAGTTGGTTATCAATTAAGATTTGTTCCTGATCTCATGACTTCATCTTATGCTTTATTTGTATATATTTCTTTATTTGGTAATGATCGTATGTAGGGATGGGTGCTTGTATGTAAATGTGTGTGTGGGTGGGTGGATGAGTGTGTGCTTATATGTAGGTGATTGTGCATGTGTGTTTGTGTGGGTATAAATTTATGTGTGTGTGTGTGTGTTTGTGAGTATGTCACCATTACTATTGCTGATGCCAACAATGTTGTCTGTCTCATTATAAATGTATATATTCTGCCAATGTATGTCCGGTTGGGTGTGGGTGCATGTTTGAGTGTGTGTCTGTACATGTATGGTCGGCACCAAGACAATTTCCAATTGTAAGCACTACAAAATGGCAATAAAGGCTTATTCTTTTTCTTTTTTTTTTTTTTTTTTTTTTATTTATTTATTTTTTTAAAAAATACTATTACTATTATTATTATTATTATTATTATTAGTATTAATGTGCCCCTTTAAATGTGTTAAACTTACTTTGTATTCATTTTGAGATAACTAGCTATTTGTTTTCGTAGAAAGTCACCTTTTGGTTTTGTGTAAAGGTTTTAAAATCAGGGGTTCTGAAAAAAACCCTTGCAAGAAGTCACAATATCACAGTAGTAAAACTTTATGATGAAATTCAGAATGATCTGATATGTAATTTGAACAAGCTAGTCATCTTTGATATGCTAGCGTGGATTGTCGTTTAAAGTGTGGTGGATATGAGTTGAATAGATTTGTGAATGTGTGACTGTGGGGTAAAGATGTTGGACTTCTAACCAAGAGGTTCTGAATTCGAATTCAGGCCATGCTGTAGTGCTGTTCAGTCCTGGGAATGGCTATTTATGTACATTTCCTCACCTTCTCAGGTGTTATAGAGTTCCTGACCATAGGCAGAGGAGGATCTTGTAAGTATGCCAGATTAAGTGCACCTTTAAAATGGCTTGTATCTCTGTATACTCCACATAGAGTTGGGAAGGTATTTGGTTTGAAAAGATCTGTCGGGGAATTCTTGCACAGTACTTTAAGCACGTTTCATGGATTTAGCGCTATATAAAAGCTCATACTTTTATTTAGATTATGAAATTTTGAGATGGCAAAGGGTTGGGGAAAATAACTGGTTTTAAAGTGTATTCCCTGACAGGGTTCATGCGGCCTCCTTATTTTCAAGGAGCTCCTTGGAACCTCCATGAATTTGATTTTCCCCCAAAATCTCCTTGAAAACTCCTTGAATTTTGAATTTTCGCCTAAATCTCCTTGAATCCTCCTTGAATTTGATTTTGTCCGGAAAAAAATGTAAAGAAAAGGTGCAAGACTGCGACAAACGCCGTCGAGTTCGAGAAAATCGGTGGCGAGGCGGGTGCGTTAAGCCTCCTTGAATTCACCAAAATCCTCCTTGAAACCTCCTTGAAACCTCCTTGAATTTTAAGGAAGCACAGCTGTAGGAACCTTGAAAATGAAATATAATATAACAGTGTTGTTGTCTTATTGTTGTTATGATCTGGACAATAACAGAATAAATAAAACAATTATATTTTTGTCTTCTACAGGACAGTCAAGACAAGTGTACTGAAAACAGAATTCATCTTTCTATGACCATACCAAGCAATGCTGATAGGTACGTTTTGCTTTCTTCATCACCATAACCATCTGCAGGGTGTGTCAAGAACAAAGGAAAACTGTGCTTTGATTAAAAGGTAAACCCCAAATTGATATGTACCTTCAGCGTAGAGAGTACAATTGGAAACATTCCTCTACAGACATGCACAGATTTCATCAACAATTTGGAAAGACACCTTCACATACGTTTGAAAATCAAGGGAGAGCACTTTGAGCACCAGAAAATGTAAACTAAACGAATTTCTCTTTTCAAAAAGTGAAAAAAAAAAAAAGAAGATATCTTTACTTCACCTTTCTCTTAATCTGTCATGCTTTGTGTTTGACTTTGAAATTTTCCATAGCATTGTTTTGAAAATGCCATTTTGAAGCAATTGTGTAGATGATATGTCTAATCATCCACATCGATGTACATGTAATGTGATGAAACTATGCACTTGTAATTTGAAACTATTCAGCATAGTGGAGGAAAAATTTGAAGTCTAGCAAGACAGACATCTGAATTAGTTATTTTAACTTGGATTACCTTTTTTATTGTTACACATAATGTAATACATATTTTTTCATCTCTGTAGGTAGAAAAGTATGACTTGAAAAGTGTGTAAACAGATTCGTTCATTATTTGGGTGTTTTCTAAAAATGACGGGCTAATTCCAGATTTTTCCAGCATTTTTTCTTATAGTGGTAAAAGTTTTACCAATATTCTCAAACTCTAGGAATATCAGCTCTAAGCTATTCTTGACAATTGTCTGTCTGATCAGGGTTTTTTTGCCATTCAAACATCCAAGTTTGCCAAAATTTGCCATAAAAAAATTGCAAAATTTGCCATAACAATGCCAACATTTTGCTACAAATTTGCCGTTGCTTTTACAAAACTCAAACAATTAAAACAGCATATGTATTGACATCAATTGCAAAAAATGTAATACAGTACTGATGTCACAACATTTGTTTACAGTTGGTATTATTTAAAAATAGCAAAACGATGAAAAACATGGAGATTACAAGGTTCAAACTGTTAGATGCATCATCTGAAAATATGAATATTGAGGTAGTTGTTGCATGCAGAATGAAAACTCAAGAAAAAAAATTGTAGTACAATTCAATAGGCATGACACATCATGTATTTTGATTCCTGGTAGGGTCCATAAATATATAATATAGCAAAGTTGTTACTTGCTGATGTGAAAAACTACGGGGACAGAAATGTATGGGGTCAAAATTCTAACTTTTCGTTATTTCCCAAGGTTATGGAAGTTGATGTTTTCAGTACCACAAAATTATCTCCCTTTATTTCATTCATCTCAGTAGTTTATCAGAGCACAGATGTCAGGACGGCTTGTTGAGAGGAATCAGACATAAATATGTCTGAAGAATTTTTCCATGTAAGCTGTTTAAGATGTTGACCTTGACTATTGCAGGCAAAGCGGCATTTGGGTCGATCCAAAAAGAATCTGCCAGCATGACGGTGATTTTCTCATGGCCGAGTTTCGCGGTGAAAAAAAAAACAACTTAAAATTTTGGCCTTTACTTTTTCAAATTTTGCAATCGGCAAGAATCTGGCCGTCCACAAGTGTGCATAGATTGCCAACTTCCTGTTTCCGGTTTGATCTACGGCGTAATCGAAAGTAGCCCAGCTGAACATGGACTGTCTCGTGAGATGTTTTTCCGAGTTGAAATCCACGTTCATCTGCCGTTTAAAAGATTAATAAATGTGCTCTTTTCCATTTAACTGTGAAATATTTAATTATAAACTGTGAATGTAAGGTATGTTTAGTGCTTTAACACGTGAGACTGACTGATATAATTGTGGTAGCTTATGAAACCGGCAAAACGTAGAGTTCAGTCGGAGATCATCGTCGTTGTGTAGGCCTACTTCACAATATACCATGATTAAACAATTGTTTTGATCAGCAATGCGAGCCAACTTGAATTTTCTACTTAGATGTAGCTAGAATCTAGAGACTAGGCCTCCTAAGTCCAGAAGAGGCCAAGGCTTCACCTCATCATCAACAACGGTATTTTTAGTAAACCGTAAACACACCATCAGTTGTTCGCCAGCCTAGATACATGTAGAGACTGTACTAGATGCTAGATCTAGACTAGCCTAGATGTACTAGATAACCAGCTATTGCCCATTTTACTATCAAGTGAGGGTTTTTTTTCGTTTGCAGGATTTTGGTTAACCTGTGTTTGGTCTGCAGGAATTTGGGTACTTTTTTACTGGCACCCATGGAGGGATGGCACCACCTAGCAGTAATGAAGCAGTCATGAAGCCTCCCTTCCCCAACCTCCTTTATTAGCGTAGTGATTGCATTTCACAGTACGGCCAGTCTTTTCTTCACCTTCGCTGATTAAATGTGTCTGCTTGGATCATGGAGTTGGTATTGATCCAACTGATTTTTTATAAATGTGCTCAAGTTGAGACAACACTTAATCAGCCCCCCACTACTAGGAACATGAGAAAAACCACTAGTGCTGGGCACAGACTTGGTTTGCGAAGAACTGGTTAACTGGTTTGCCCGGATATAATTAACTGGTTAACTGGTTCTTGGCCCGCACTTTAATTCGTGGCTCAACCAGCGCGATCTAAATCACTCTGCTGACTTGGTTTTTGGTTCCACGATTTGGATTTGTCATCAAGCGAACGGCTGGGGGAAAGATAGGGGCATTATAATAATATTATTATGTCTAGTTGCGGCACACGAGACACACACAGTTATGCAGAGAGAAGAAATGGGAGAAGAGCAGTGAGTTCGTCTTGCGGGCACCATTTTCTGCATGTCAGATTGATCTGGATAACTAGTTGAGGAAAGCAAGTCAAAATCGAATGCGAAATCTGGGCCGAAACGGGTCAGACCTATTAACTGGTTATCCAAGTCAGCAAAGATAACTGGTTATCCAAATCTGAAACTGGACTCCCACTCAGCACTAATAAGCAGACGTACAAAGATGATTGTAAACGTGACTGAGACATCTAAAAAGGGCCTTTAGATGCAGCGATGTATCAATGCGATATCCATGTGATTTGGAAGGAAGCGACAAATCGCCACGTGTAAATGGAAAATTGCTGAAATATCGCAAAGATAAAGATGCGATCTTCCCAGGTCGCTTGAAATCAGGAGGTGCCTGAAATTTTATTGCTATGATCTGTAACGTATGACACCGACCAGCGTCCCCGTGAACACATTTCACATTTCTGGCTGAGTTGGGCTTTAGCAGGGGAATTTGTTAACAAGCCTATAGACGTTGCCTTTGGTCTTACACTTAAATTGACTTCGGATTTGGATTCGGCGGCTCAAAATTAGGGGGGTAATCAAGGAAATTTCTCAATTTTTGCATTTAAAAAAATTTTGTCTTAATATAAATATTTCTCTATTTCGTTTTTAGTCAAATGCATTGGCCACAAGGTCAGTGTCAAGGTCGAGGCCATGATACCAATGATCGTCTTGAACAGAATCAATCGCTCCAACTAAGTGCGCCAAAAATCCCTCATGGATATCTGAGTGATTTGGTCGCAAATATATCTTTGCTTTCAAATTGCATGCCAAAATATCGCTTTTAAAGGCCCTATAAAAAAGTAATTTTTAAACTTTTAAAATTTAAAATACTGACTCTCACGCTGAATGCTAGCTTGAGCAACCAACATAAATGCCAGTTTAAGAAATCGGGTCACATGAAGTCTCCATCGACTAAATTGTCCTTTGGGGTTCCTCAGTGTTCAGTTTTGGGCCCTCTGTTGTATACACTTTATATGAAGCCATAAGGAAATATAAGTTCCATAACATCTGTCACCACATGTATGCTGACGACTCGCAGCTATATAG
The DNA here is from genome assembly GCA_025770095.1 of Goniobranchus kuniei. Taxonomy (NCBI): domain Eukaryota; kingdom Metazoa; phylum Mollusca; class Gastropoda; order Nudibranchia; family Chromodorididae; genus Goniobranchus; species Goniobranchus kuniei. The sequence goes on from JAOYNN010529130.1 coordinate 18,857, forward strand.
CGCTGATTGTCCTTCACTAGTGCAGAGTTGCCAACTCGATAATTTAAAAAATTTTTGTTAGTGAGATTGACGGGAAAAAAATGTGGAGATTTTAAAAAATTGCGGGAGATTCCATACACAGTTCGATTTATGCCACAGATGTCTTTAAAACCAACCCTTTGACCTACTAGTACAGCTTTTTAAAAAGACAACAACAAATGCTCATCGTTAGTACATCCAGTCAACACAACGAAATCCTTCTTCGCCCAACCCACTTCAACTGGCTTAGCTATCGATCGATATTGTCCATCAACTGTCACAGCGGGGTTTCTCGGAGCGGTCATATTTTTTCCTTTTCTTTTAAAAAATAAGGTCAAGGACAGTGAAATGTTTGGTTTTGGGCGGTTTGTTATGACAAGACGATATTATATACTTGTCTCCGCACAGCCGGCAATACCGGCGCTAAGAAATAATTAAAGTGGTGTTAAAAACGGACCAGATTTAAGGCCGACATGAGATAATGGTCACACACAATAATGGGAAAAAAAACTTGCAAAAACACAAACAAACAGGCGTTTGACCCGGCTTACGTCTATGATGTTAACCGAAGAGTGAATTTTGCTTGGTCTTAACCCTTTAAAAACGGTCCCGTTTTTCTCAAAACATTGCCCAGACTGTGCGGTATGGTTTAACACCATGCAGTATCACATGCGATCTTCGCCTTATTATTATTTCACAAAATTTGTGAAGTTACAGGTAAATAGTTTATTTGACTATTGATTTCCGTGGCATAGAGCCAATTTCCGTTTCTCCGGAAATTCCGTGGCACTTGGGACCTCTTCAATAATTAGCCTTCACATTCTACGACCTCCTGGCAGAAATATATATCCCAATGCATTTTATACTGCTGACTGCTAACATTTGACTATTATTGTTACTAAGACGACCGATGCTTGATTTCACTTTGTTCGCAAGTGTTATCGCTCGAGTTGAAAAAAACCCCCAAAACCGCCGACCCTTGAAATTCGTGAGATTTCGTGAAACTTTGTGAGAGTATGAGGTGAGCCATTTTAGCGTGAGACTCACGCAAAAATCGCGAGGGTTGGCAACTCTGTTGTATGTGATTGCGAAATGCCTTGAGCTCTTTGAGGAAAGGTGCCAAGCAAATGACTATATTATTACCATTCGTTTTCGTATTAAAGCACTGTGAAAGCAAGTTTCCCTTCAGGATGAATAAAATTTTTCGTTATTTATTTTGATTTCCTTTTACAACTGATTTCGAATTAAACTATAATACAATCTTGCTAACATATACTTGCATCAGATATCATATTTTACTTCAGCCCTAAAAGAAATGTGACAGGTCACAAGAAAATAACATCTTACGCTATAAATAAAAAAATAAAATGCATCAGTAATTACCAACCCAAACAAAGTGATCCAGCAACATTTAGTATAATTCCTCTGTAATATCACAGGATTTTTGATTTGCCATTTAGGCTACATTATAATCATTGCAATGCCTTATCAAATTCAATACTTTTAATGCTATGTCGTATATAAATGCCAAATGACAAGATTTAGTTTTTATCTTATGAAAAAAAAAACAACTCAACCAAAAACAAATAACCAGCAAATTAAATGCTTTCTGAACATAGTCAGGTATGTTACTCTGCAAAAATTAGAAGAAAAAAAAAAGAACAAAAAATCAATCCTGATATTTGGTTTTACCCGAAGCAGTCCATCTCCCTTGGCAAAAATTGGGTTTTTCACAAACTCTAACAACTTCAGTGTAACTTGATGCCACAATCTGATAGGAAGATAACAGCGAGAATGTTCAAAACCAAATGGTACACATATGCACTTAATAATAAAAATAAAAAGTGTACAGAGAGTCTTTTTTCACAGCATCATGAAACTAGACAGGCAAGCTATTTTCATGACCTACAGAAATTGTCCAATGTAAATTTCACGATGATAATTTTTTGATCACGTTACCTGCTTTCTGCTCTTTCATTTTTTCCACGCATCATCCACAAGTATTCCCAGACTTGTAAATATACTGCTGCTATTATAATTTTTGTCTGCAAGTGATCCATTTGAAAAATCATACCTGCAATACTACATGTTGTCCCTGTAAGTCTTTAAACGCAAAGTCCAAAATTAGGTCAGATCATTTTTTTGTCCTTATTCGACTAGAATGGATGTTCCTCACCTCCTCTATAAAATATATCAGATCCAAGAAACCAATAAAGGTGATATTTTTGTCACGCGACTTTCATACTTTCTCGTCTATTTTCAACGAGATCATTTTATTCAGTTTTGTTGTCTCTTGTAAAATTTGCTTTCCTGGACTTAAGCTTTAAGAGACTTATGGGGACGATGTGTATTACAGTACATTCCACCCATTAGCACGGTGCTTGGGAGAAGGCCAAAGCGTGCCCTTGAACGGACCGTGCTTATGCATGAGGGGCGATAGTTGGGAGGCCAGGGTAGTATCTTACTGATTGCTTCTCTTGACTGTATTTTTGAGTACCACCCCTTGGGTATCCTTTGTCGACAAAGAAGTTGCAGTAACGATGGGTAATTAGTAATTGAGTGATAGTGAAAGAACAGTCATTGACACTTACACTGACACTGACGGACAGGGTTGGGCAAACTAGATTAGAGATC
>JAOYNN010529131.1:0-14555 GCA_025770095.1 Goniobranchus kuniei
CCCCCCCCCCCCCCCCCCCCCCCCCCCCCCCCCCCCCAAATTAACACAACAGTGTAGGTCTCATGGGCACCCTTAAAGTAGTGTACAAGTCATTATCCTTGAAAATGTTGGGTATATGGCATAGGACTAGAACAGTAATTTGAAGCTTTAGGAAATATTTCATTGGTTCTTTTACTTTCTACAGGATTCCGACTTGACCAGTGCTTTGTTTCTAGAGCAAGCAGCACACTGTTTCTTGGCCCTCAAAGTTCCAATGGTCCGCAAGTACTCTTTTCACATGATTTTAGCTGGACATCGCTTCAACAAGGCTGGCCAGGTTTGCATCCGTTTATGTATTGAATGTTTCATGTTTAAAGTCAAAAGAATAATTAATCTCACTGACAATATGTTTTTTATCGTTTCAAAAACATTTTTATAAAAGTTAATGATTGATTTTGGGGAAAATACAAATTGACATGTGATAAAACATATTCATCATATGAGGATAAACAGCTTTTTATCTTTTTTGTGATGTGTCTTTACCATAAAATCTATTAGATTGTAATACAGTACGAGAGCTCTAAGAACACAGCGTATAAGAACCCGTCCGCCTACCACCACAGTTTTTCTGGACAACAGAATTTTTTCTTTATAAATTTGCCCTCTAACAACATGCGCCGGTCCACTAACAACACAATTTTGAACAGAAGCTTTACTTTCTAATTTGACAAAAGTTATTTTATCTGCCCACAGACCTCCCACTAAGGACATTATTATATGCCGGTACATTTTGTGTTTTCTTATTAAGCTACACATCTCAGCTTTTATTAGAGGTTGATAGGGATGTATGATATTGTGTAGGCTCTACCTGCCAGAAGGAAAGGTGTCATTCTGTCAATGTGGTTGAAGCAAACATTATCACGGACCAGTGGGGCAGGCCGTCAACAAAACACAGGGCTCTACCCGCCCCACACCCGCCAGACAGAAAGGTGCCTTTCTGCTTGCTTTCTGACCATGTATCCAGCTGTCAACAACAGACATAGCTCCACCCGCCAAACAGCAAGGCATAATAGGATGCAGAGGTATGGCACAGGGAAAACAGGGAGTTTACACTGACATGTGTTCTGAATCATTCATTGCTTAATGAATGTTACATACCAACTGAATCAACCAATGATGCGCATCTCACCAATGTGGTGACGGTGAATAAGGAGACGTTCATGTACTTTGGTCAGTTTTGAGTAACTGGTATTTGGCTCCACCCTCTCACCTGTAAGGCTACACATTCTTTGTTTAGCGTGTGGGGATCCATTGCATGATTGGCATTCAAGGAAAGAAATTACTTGATAGGATTGGATCATGTGCGTAGCCTTTGAGATTGGGCACTTGATTGGTTGTTAAATGAGAGAGTAAGAATGAATAGGTGAGAACAACAGCCTTTGTAAAAATAGCCATTCTTGTAGTCCGTCTACGTGCATGGTCTGTCTAACAACACTTTCTTAGAGCGCTAGTACTGTAATCAGAACATTCCATCAATGGTATCAAGAGTCAACGACAACTAGACATTGAGTCATGGCACATTGATTTCTCACTCTTCGCTAAGCGAAAACAGCTGTGTCAGTTGATACAAACAATACTTTCTTTTAGCTGTATGTTTTTGTCTTTGTTTTTCGTTTTCTGTAAAGTTTGTGAGGAGATTAGGTATTCTTTTTATGTTTGACTTACTTGGACACAGTTGCACCCTCAGAGCCTCTTCTCCAAGAAATCTTCATTGGTCCCATAATCCACCAAAAGATTTCTTAATATCTAATCTCTGTTCATGAAACAAAATATTCATATACATTAGGTACTGGCTAAGAATTCTTCACCTAAGAACCCAATTCGCCTAGGAACCTGTTTCTTTGGTGAAGAAGTTTTTTCCTCAGAGCCCACCCATTATCAAATAATTCTCCTTTGAGCGTGATCAAATGATGACACAAATTATTTATCATGTCCAATTTCCTTGTTACAGGTTGTCTGTTTTTCGTTGATCATCACTTGTGTCTTTAGTTTCGATCAGAGAGAGGGTAGTGATACATTTCATTAAATGTATAGGACATGTACAATTTGACACCTACCTCTGCCAGACATTTTACTGCAACTTTGCCCATCCAAGTGCTTATCGCGGTGCCAGAGGAAAACTTGGTCTGTCTGGTACTTCTTGTTACACCGTACACCGACACCCTCTGCATCATAATAGGAACATTGCTTGCCGAGTTATTCTGGGGCCAGGTGGCCATGTCAAGAAAGTGTTGTGAAGCTGTTAACGCATACCTAGGTAATTGACTGATGAGCATCTTATTCGCCTGCCATCAAGGCTCTCTTTAGGCCAAGGAGATGAGTCATGATTGACAGTTGAGAGAAGAACCATACTGTTCAGAAGTTTGGTTTTGCTTTACCTTCAACATTGATATGTTTAGAGATTGAAGGTAAGGCCAATGTCAGTGGCCAAACTTTAAAAGGGGGACAAGTGATTAACAACTAAGAGACACCCGCTCTCATTTGACTATGAATTTTGTTTCAGGGATGGCAGAGTTCCGAAAATTTTCGATTTTCCGAAAATTTTGTTTTCTGGGGTTTGCCGAAAATTTCGCCAGTCAGAAATTGAACTTCGGCCAAAAATTTGGTGGAAAGATATGAAATTAAATTTTCAGTGGGGAAATTATGGACCCGAATATCGGTATGGAGGTTTTTCTTTCACTCTGTGTTGTCGAAGTTGGACCCATTAGTACTTGCGGTAAATATATATGAAGATATTCGATACTCCAGTATAACCGCAAACACATAATATGAGGTTGAATGAGGCGGAAACACACCGGCAATGTTCACAGAGCACACCCCACATGACAAACCGAAGCACACAAACGCATTTAAACAATACGGTGAAGACTTCATATAACTGCAACCAGTCCACTATTATTATCTTTGCTACAACCCATACTGTTTTCAGCAGGCAAGACAAAGTTCAAGACGCACAGCAAGTAGAAAAGTGTTTGTTGAGCGGACCGTTCCGTAGCAAGCAGTTTTACTTTCCTCCATTTTTGAAGAGCCGTAGAGGCGGCCGCCATTGCTATTTTTCGGATAAAGGAATGAAGCCGTTTTACCTTTTAATACCATCCACAAAGTGTAAACTTACAGTTGCTTGTTTGAGGGAACAGTTCCCGAAGTCGAGAAGTGTAATTTGAAGGAGGAGGGCTTTCAATGGGTCAGCTTTCCATTGCCTAGCACCTACCGCATATATCTCACTTGCGAGTATAAAGTGCATGCTAGGTTGACGGAAGGCGAAACTCATATCCACAAATGTCTGGAAAAACAAAATTAAACCAGTAGTTCTGATCTCGATCTAGATCTGCAAAGAAAACTGCCACAGTCACAGCACAACAGCCCCTTTGTTTTCTTGACTTCATAATTTCATAATAGATCTAGATTGAGAATCTATGAGCCTAAGTATATCGATGATGCAGTAAAGAAAAAAAACACTGGATGTGGCTAGATTTCTAGATCGAGAAAAATAATTTAGATCTAGATGCAGTCCGAAGAATAAATTCAAGTGGTTGTAATACCTCTCCGAAATGGGTTGTTGTAATGGAGATTTTCTCTGTTTATTGGAAGAAAGAAAGACCCATGTTTTGTATTCATTCTGCATGTGTCAGGTACCTTTTGTATATATGGAGGATACATTCTCTGAAATTTGTTTCTTAACCGTTTAACTTTAGATCTAGATGTCTAGTCTGTTTCGATCTGGATTCTCTAGACATCTAGAGATACATAGATCTATTTTCTATCAGTGGGTGAGTCCCAAATTTCTATTTTCTTACTTTTGTTTTCTTTTTTCTTTTTTTCCCTCTAAATCTAAAGTCTAGACCTTACATACTTTCTAGATGTCTATGATTATATTATTATTATTATTATTATTATGATACTTCTAAGAGATTATTGTAAAAAAATATAGTTTCACCACATGCGCCATTCTGGTAAATTTTAATTTTTCACTCAGATTTTCAGAAATTTTGCATTTCGCTGCTGCCACTCCTATTGTTTGTTCATGGCTTTTTGTTTTCTTCATGACCTGACTGGCTGAATGAATAACCATTCACTCACAATTCAGACTCTAGTGTGAGTCTGCAAGATTCTATAGAATTTGCCTGGTCCATCAGATGCTCTCATTTTTCAATGTCTATATCAGAACAATTACAGAATGCCGTAGAACTTTGACTTTGCCTAAGAAACTCATATGCTGAAAAGCTTGGTCTTGGTGTCTCCCGAGGACCTGGTACCTACTGTACTTTATTTTTATACAACTGTTGTTTAATTTAGTGCGGATATCAGATAAAGGCTGAAATTCAGATGGACACTTCATATTTTTCCTCCTTATTCTCACTGTGACTTTTTGGTTCCCTTTCAATATTTCAGAGAAAACATTCCCTGCGGTCTTATAATCAAGCATTACAGGTCTACAAAGCCAAGCATTGGTCTCTTGCAGAGGTAAGTGACTAAACGTATCTTCAGGTCAAAGTAGTTTATTCATTTTATTGCAGTTCTCTTTGTCTTCATAATTCCTTTTTTCATCCTTTGACAAAGTCATTACCACCATCTAATTTCACTTAACAACAAGTGTAAAGTAGCATTTCATCCCCACTTTCTGATTTTTGTCAACATCCAATGTGTTCAAATGATAATTTGATGAGACCACTTTATTTTAGCTACTAATCAAACCATTTTTCTTGTTTCATTTTCATGTATGAAGGATCACATTCATTTTACCATTGGTCGCCAATCTTGCAACTTAAAACAACTGGAAAATGCAACAGCCGCCTTTAAACACCTCCTCACTGATGAAAGCAAGCAACCCACATCTCAACAGGCAGCGTTCTTGAGAGAATACCTCTTTGTGTATAGGGTAATTTTTTAGTCTTATTGAAACGTTAATGTGTAGACTTCAAGTTCTAACACTCAGAGTTTTTTTATCTAAATGTAAAATTAGATCCACCTCTATCTTCTTGAGTTTTACTGGAGGAGTAATGTTTTAAGTTTGGTTTTCTTGTCATCTTTTTTAAATGATCATCTTCAGTTTTACAAATTTTGAACACAGTGGGTTTTCCTTGTGGGTGCTGTATGACTTTTAGCTCACAACACTTCAATCAAGTGTCCAATAAAAGATGTCCATATGCTTTAAAAACTTATGGCAGCAGGTGTGACAAACAAAACCAAATGCTGTACGCTTCGTGTTTACACACGAAAAAATGTTTAGGTTTTGTAAATTCTTCAAATTTTTTTATGATTTCAGAATTTTATATATCTGTAAAGTAAATACTTTCCTAAATTTATTTCATATTTGTCAATATGATTTATTTATACTTCTCGGTTATATTGTTACCAGACAATATTTCAGGGGGTTTTTCATCTTGCATGTACATCCTGGTCCCAAGCTATTAAAAAGTTAAGGAAAAAGACATGCCATCAATCAAAGTTGATGGATCTGAATCTCAAAGCTGAATAATTAGTCTTGTTGCAAACATTAAGATCCAGAAGTTGTTTCTTTTTTTTTCTTTTGTCCAAATTTGATTTTCATAACCCTTATTTCTTTATACCTTGGCACTGGGAGTTTTCTACATCAGTGGTTCATTGTATTTATATAATTGATAATGTTCATATTACTCATTTATAGCAATTGCTAAATCAAGAAGAGAGGGACAACAGCTCTTATGGTCATCTTCCTGAACTCCCGTTGCCGATAGTTGATAGCAATGCCACCAAAGTTTTGTTAGCATCTCCTAGACCTCAACAAGGTATGTAGATTTGCATCATTCCACTTGTTTCCTTTTCATGTTCGAAGGATCACATTCCCTTTACTAATGATCAGACGGATTTATGGTTTTATTTATATATGGTGTATTGTTAATAACTTTCTTTTAAAGGTGGATAAATAAGTAGCAATAAGTACCCAAAAATTCAACGAAAAATTACATTCTCATGAGAGTATTATACACACGGATAAAAAATTCTCTGATCATTTCTTGCATTTTTTACTTAGGATGTGAACAGAAATTGGACATAGGCTGGATCTCCCTGCTCTTCTTTTGTCATCTCATAGGTTTCTGACTGAGCGTTACCTCTTCCTTTCCTTCTTTTTTTTTTTTATTTATGGGAAGCGTAGATCTCTCTCTTGGAGAGCCATCTAAGATCCTTCTTTGTACATGGCCAACAAGTATCTCTTCCCATGCCAAAAGGCGATTGATTCATTTCCAGCAGCTAGACCAAACCTCCGTTAGAACTCAGCAGTAGCAGTAATAAGCACAGACTGCATTTCTTTACAGGGAGTGAAATGTCTCCTTACTTCCTCAGAACAGATTGGTGAAAAAGGTCATTTTTGTCATTTGTCTTGATTTATTCTCTCTCTCTCTTTCTCCCCAATGCACCTATGAACTTGAACTTTGATATGTATGTAGTGAAAGAATAAAAGCATCTGATGATATAAAACACTTCTGGCTAATAATCTTTTAGAAGCTGTGTTCAGGCATTTTTTGACAGACAAAAAGAGTTGTCATTTTGTTGTGTTCAACTTTGATATACGCTACCGGATACCACCCAGTTTTTAAAAAATGGTTAAAAGTAGGTCTTTGCTCTCAATCCACTTTTTAAGAGAAATAGTTGTTCTTACTGAATATATAGAAATTGTTCAGAAATTGGCATCCGAGAACCTACTTTCTCCCATTAATAGTGAGCATCTTTAAAGAAAAAAAAAAATTATTACTTGGCTTCTAGTCTTATGCCTCACATCATCACAGTAACATAGAATCAATTACTGTTACTCATGCGATATTAGTTATTATTTGTTCTCATGTCCAAAGCATTGTGTTATGATTTTCTTGTTCTTATTTAATCTACAATCTCCCCAACTCTCTCTTGCGCTTTTGCTTCGTCACTTCTTGATTTATCTCTTATGCCTATAAGTGAATGGTAGATTTTACAATCCATACCTCTGCAGATCTCTGTGGCAAGAAAATCCAGGCTTCAGGCATCTGGTTTGACACAGAGAGGGAAACACTCTCACAGTGGGAAATTCTTGAGGACAAAATTCTTCAAGGCACAAAACCAAACCCTCAACTCTTCATGGACACCACAGACAATAAGTCAAACCCTGTGACTTTTGTTGGAGGTGAATTTAAAAAAAAAAAAAAATTGATTCAACTGAAAATTGTATTGGTTATTCAGATCAATATGGAGACAAATAGTTGAGGAGCATTATTCATTTTCTCAAAAATGTGCTTTTACTTTGTGTAGATACCTCACAAGATATTTCACTTGGTCATTTCTTCACTGCAAAAAGCACTGTAAGGCCAGAAGTTTCAAGATTTAGATGTATGCAATGGATCCTAATGTAATTCTGAACACAAGAATCAATATCTCTTCCATTGTATCATCCCTTTATTTCACAGAGCCAATCAGCATTCAGCTTTCAGTGTCCAATCCTCTTCAAGTGATGCTTGTTTTATCTGAGGTCTCTTTGTTGTGGACGTTTTTGCCCAGCATTCAGGGCCCTGACCCACCGCAAATAATTACAAATGAAGTCACGACTGGAGTCAAAGTGAGTCTATGGTCTCAATCATAAATTGAACTTTTAGTAATAGGTTATATTTTTTCATCATTTGGTAGAACCCAGGAGACAAATCTTTACTATTCTGTCTGATTTCAGATCCATGAACATCATCAGAAAATATATATCAACTCTGATGCCATCCTCGGGGATAAATTTTAAAAAGAATTGATGAAAGGCTTTAGTGTTTAATAACGTGGCATTGATGCTGAGTGGAAAATGACTTTAAAATACCAGTTGTTCAAATCCATTTGGGTTCCATTAAAGGATTTTCTACAGATAAACAAAAGTGTATCAGCTCTGCTGGAAATAAGTAAACTCTTGAACAAAGTGGCATCTTGTCAAAGAGGCCTCAAATGTCACCTATTCTGCCCAATGCCACAGAAATTACAGTCAAGCATTGATTCTATGAATCTTGGCTAACCTGAAAGAAACTTTGAACTAATTGATTCTAGTCAGGCCTAGTCACAAGAAACCTGAAATAGAACTCTTTTTTCCCCACCATGACATGTGAAGTCAGGTGTCCCTCATATCTGAGGCTCGTGACTTTTAGGTATAAGAGTTTAGGAAGATTGTAAGAGCATTGAATTATGATTGCCTCTGTTTTGTATTCTACAGAACAGTCTTGCTGATGAAATAGTTCAAACATCTGTGATCAAAGAAGTTATTATTCAAGGAAACCAAAGAGAAGATGTAAGTTGTTGTTTTTTTTCATTATGTATACTTCATGAAATTTCCTCCCAATATGCTCCAATTGTATATGTAAGTGAATGTTATGACTGTTGAGCATCATGTCACTTTCAAGATACGTTACTTCTTGACTAGTCCATAACATTGTAGTAGCTGAAACTAGTTTTTATTGGAGAGAATTGGGCAATGTAAGGTTTCTGTGTTTAAAGTAAGATACAAGAAATTATTAATCATTATGTTGTTTTTGTCTGTTTGTTTTTTTTCAGTTGTTTTTTTGTGTGTTTTTTTTACTATACATGATAAGAAAGACGAGCCTATTGTTGTAATAGCCCATATCGTACTGGCAATTTTTAAAAAATCCCAACCCACTGTTTTATTTCTTCAAACAAGTGATTGAATCACCGAAGGTTACAAAAACACATTTTACAGTATTGTAATGTATTGCATAACATGTTGTTTTGGCGAATTTGTAATTATTTCATCAACAACAACAAAAATCCAATTGAATTTTTTTTTGTCCCTTTCAAGTATGATTTGTTGTACTAATAGAATTTTTAAATTCCAAAGATGTAAATGCAACTTTCGATAATTGTAGGAATGGGAAAGAAAAAAAACCTGCCCAGGCTTACAAATTGTACTTGTATCACTTTTATTACTGGTTGGCATGGAGAGATCTGCACTTCTTTATTCTACTTAGTTATTTGTTATTTTGGGGGACTTTGACTCCTGATATTTTGTGTACCTCAAACAGATTCAACTTACCTTGACCCCACGTCAACCAGGTCAATTGAGAGTCGTGGGCCTTGCTTATAACCTTGGCACCAGCTCCCTGGCTCAAAATTCCCAACTTCAGCAGGCCATGGGTCAGAGCCTGGGTAGTCAGGGCAAGCCAAATTACACCAGTGTTGTGTTTGTACGGGGCAAACAACGTCTAGAGCCACAAGGCCCACGGCTTAATGGGACCAAAGAGGAGAGAACTCAGAAGATCTATGGTCCTGATCGCAGATTAGATTTGCTTGTGCATGAAGAAATGCCTCGTCTTCAGGTACCTTTTCTTTTCTTTTCTTTTCTTTTTTTAAAGGTGCTTAGAGCCTTATTATGTAAAGCATGGCATAGCTAAGACCGCTCCGTTTAGTTATCCTCCTTGCCCGTACTAAGTCACGCTGACCTCGCGCAACCGAGTCTGTTGTTAGAGACGAACATTTCCCAACGGGATGCACAGGGCATAATCTACAATCAATTCTCAAGGCACATAGCCTTTAATTATGGGTTTGAACATCACTCTCTCTCTCTAACTCTCAAAGGTAACTACTATCGGCTAATGTACACATGAAGGACGCTTTTTGAATTGCTCCTCTCGCTGGCCATGGAAGAAAAGACATAAAAAATCGCTTTATTTGCTCCTGGCAGAGGTTTGAAATGGACTATTTTTGGTTCATTGTTTTCACCTAATGCATCATTTTTTACAATCAAAATTAAGTTGTTTAACAGACATTTTTTCTGAAATGTGCACAGATGATTCATGAGACATCCATAAATGTACTTACAAGAAGGATTGAGAGAGCTCTATTATAACTTTTCAATATAGAACAGTTTAAGCATTGTGAAGCCAATGAAAATTGATAATTCTTTTTGCTCATATAACATACACATACACCAAACTTAACACACATGCAAACACATTATATTATACACGGCCTAGGATTCAGTATGAACTTTAGTCATAAACAGCTTAGAACCAGACATAGAATATGGCTTTCTCAAAGATTTTTTTGTATCATAACGACTGTCCTGGGTACGACATTAAACTGCATCCGTCTGAGGATCGGCGACTAAACCGACACCCCTATCAAGTTGACTTGAACAGGCAGGTAGTGGGACCCAGTAGGACTAAAAATAAAACCTATCAAAGGGTGGAAGATCCCAAACAAGACAATAGCCACCCGCGGACTCCTTCTGCCTTGTGGGTGATTCTTTTAAGATAAAGGCTAGCGGAGAGTCCGCAGACAAACTGGCAGTAGGCAATGGGAAATCACTGCTGTACAGCTCCCAAGAATAATCATGGTAATCTCAAATTTGTATTCAGATAACCATGTTGAGGGGATTCGTGACTCATATCCAAAACCCTTTTTCGGCAGGGACCACCATGTGCAGCTTGTGGCACCAGGTCGTCATCCAGCATCTGCTTGCAAACTCAACACAAGGAACGAATTAAGAATAGCTTCCTGGAACATCTGCACACTCTATCAACAAGGAAAAATAGACAATGTTAATCAGGAACTGGACAGAATGAAACTCAACATACTAGGGCTTGCTTAAGTCAGATGGCGAGGTGCAGGTCCATTAAAGTAGGCAATAAGACGATAGTATACTCTGGTGGAGACAAGCATGAAAGAGGAACAGGAATAATATGTGTTGAGTTAACAGCAAAAAGTCTGAAAAGCTGGTGTCCAATATCAGATACAGTAATTGTAGCCAAAATAGAAGCCAAACCCCTTAACTTAGGTATCATTCAAGTGTACGTGCCAACATCAGAAAGCGCAGATGAAGAAGTAGAAAAATTCCATGACGTAGAACAAGCAAAAAGCTATCGAAAGTCACAAGACATCAAGATCATAATGGGTGACTTCAACGCCAAGGTAGGAGATGAAAGGGTAAAGGATGTTGTAGGACCTTGGGGTATAGGAAAACTAAATGGATGTGGGAATAAACTGATTGAGTGGTGTCAAATGAATTACCTCATAATCCCTAATACCTGGTTTCAAAACCATCCTAGACGGCAGTGGACATGGAAGAGTTCAGGAGATAGTACAAGAAAGACAAAATTGATTTCATACTCATCCAGAAAAGATTCAGAAATTCTATGAAAACATCAAAATCATTGCCAGAGGCAGATTGTGACACAGATCATATCCAAGTCATGTGCAAACTGCAAATAAAACTCTAAAAACGTAAAAAGACCAAGACCTTTCCCAACTTTGAAATGGATTTACTAAACTCACTTGTAGAATTAAAAGACAAAATTAGTGTGGCTGTGCAAAACAAGTATGAGGCTCTTAACCACATTATAGAAGTAGAGGAACTGTGGACAAATATGAAAGAAACACTGAATGAAGTCATAGAAAACAAATTCCCCAAAAAGGAAACAGGAGCACACAAAATGGATGAATATAGAAATTCTGGATTTGATGGAAGAAGACAAAAGCTTAAAATTAATGAAAATGAATACAAAGTTGTAAACAAAAAGATGAAGATATGTAATGAGGCAAAGCAAGAATGGATTAACGAACAATGTCAGGAAATAGAACAAAAATGTAAAAACAGTAAATATATGCATGCAAAAATTAATGAAATTAGTGGTAATAAGACTAAATCCAACAGCCCAGCTGCATCAAATCTAAAGACGGAGCAATGCTGATGGAAAGAGAGCAGTTAAAGTGAGCCACCTTGAAAGGAGTAAGAATCTACATTGTTTTTAGGATATTTGTTAGAGGTTTAAATCAAAGGTTAGAGTTTATGGACACTTGTTTGAGGTTTCATCCAAGGATAATGCAAACTAGTATGTGATGTCTTGATAGACTTAGAAAAAGATTTCTTATTTGTTGTAATGACAATCTTAGGGAAATCCTCATCCGTATATATATATTTGAGTATCTTGGCAGCCTTGATGCGAGGTACCAACCAAACCACACTCCCCAGAGGCTCCAAATTTTGCATGAAGCTTGTGTTGTGATAGGTCAAAACATGGGCATTATCTACAAGACCATCTAGGTCTACAAAAGAAGCTCATTTTTATAATTTAATCATTACCATACTTATGCGAAGCTCAATAAATGCCATGAACAGAGCTCTTTTAATGAAAATATATTGAGACTCGACTAGATCTCGCCAATTCCTAACATCAAGGCGTTTGGGTGTGTTTTATGATTTGTGAATCATCATTTTTTGAGACCAATATACTGCCAGACAGACTTACCGTCCAGGATGAATCTAGACATGGATCAAGATTTATTTAACTATAGAAGTTGATCTAGAATCTAGATTGTTGGTTGGTTGGTATCCAAACTATAGAAATTGATCTCTATAGATTGGTTGTTGTCTACATCTATGTATTATTTTAAAATGTTGTTTATGTAAGATTGTCCATTATTTTAATCACAGGCAAGCCCGTGCGCCTCAGCTAATATAATATTCAAATCTTCAGTAAAAAGTTACTTTTATTGCTATCGGCAGTCTTACTTGAATGAATAATGTGGTTACTTTGACCCTAAAATAAAGTTGAAGAAAAATATTAAACTTATTGGTGGTTCCGGTCATTTCCACTTTTACTCATGAAGAAATTGAAGCTTTTTTGTGGGTTTTTTTACCCTAAATGTTAGTCTTTTAATTTGAAAGGAAGAATGTTTTATTTCTAAGTGAATGATATTCTTTGTATTCTCTCTCTCTCCAACAGGTTGCTTTCTGTGATTTTCCCGAGAATGTACTCTGTGGTGAGGTTCATTGTATTGAAATTGAATTCACAAACTCAGGTTGTAGTGCTCTTCACAATTTGAGAGTCACTTCCTCTCACCCAAGGTTCTTCACATTTGGTAGTGGTGCAGATCTGCCTAAGTATCCATACGTTTATCAGATGCGGTCTCCAGAATGTAGCTCCCTGAGTTCTACATTGACAGGCATGGTCTCTGAAAAGGATTCTTACAGATCTCTTCCAGAAATTTTCAACATTCCATTGCCAAAAGGGGAACTACAGCCTGGGGAGGTCACTACTGTTCCTTTCTGGTTACGAGGGGACGATATTGGTGGTGTGCATGAAATGGATTTTTTGTTCTACTACGAGCCTGTGAAACATTCCTCCCATATCAGGTGAAATGCTTGTGTAGATTACTTTGTTATGGCTACAGAGATTAATATTGAAAAAAAAAATGGATTGGTAGATGTAACTTGTCAATGAGTTTGCCAATCTGCAGTCATTTAATGCCAGTCTCATGTCATCTTCTACAGCCAATCTGTTGCGCTTTTTCGTTTTTTGTTGTGTTTTTTTTTTTCTACAAGAGTTGGAAACCCACTTCAGCATAAATAGGTTGATATGAAGGGTATCAAAAATTTCACCGCTTTCTATGGATTGTTTAGATATTCAAATGACTGAAAATGTCTGCTAAACATGCCAAGGCTGATGTGCACGAGTTATCATTCAGAGACCATATTAATTTGGAAATCTGATTATTCTATTTCTCCATAAACAATGTTTAAAAGCTACCAAATTGACTCTTATAAAAGAAATTTGTGTTCAGACCCCATTTCTTGGCAAAACTCTTTAAACAAATGCACGTTAAGGGAACTGGCTTTAATGAAGTTTACAATTGTTATAGCATCGTCTTGGGAAGAAGAATTCACTTAACCCTGTCAGACCTGATTCTGTGCCCAAATATGTCCCTATAACCTGGCCTCCTGAGGAAAAATTGCTAAAACACATTTGTATGGCATAAAATGGACAGTGCATACATACTAATTGATCGTTCATGGGGGCAGACATTTGTAAGAGATCTGGGTTGCACTAAATACAAAGTAAAAAGCTTATTGGTTCACTGTTTTTAGATGATACTGTCATTCTTTCACTGCCCATGCGGATTCCCGGAATGTTAGGGAATTCCCAGTACACCAGGAATTCGGACTGATGGGGTTTAGTGGGTCCATCCAGTTGTAAAGAAAATAATGGAGATTCTTTAATTTTCACTCCTAATATGTTCTTTAACATTCGCTGACATTTCAGTAAAATGTCGTTGCATGGTATAATTTAACAAAGATACTTGGCACATTGTTTGCTCACTTGCTTCTTCAGGCACACAGTTAACCATAGTTAGAATGCGAGACCTTATTGATGTCTCACCTACATGGTGTGGTCTCCTTTATTTAGCAATTTCAGTGGCAATGGCAGCTTCATAAGAAGTTTGAAGTACTCCGCAGTCCGTTGCTGAAAAGCTCCTGTTGAATTCGATCGTAACTGCTTTAACTCTTTGTGTCCGCACTATGAATTCACGGATGGACGCAGCCGTATAACTGGGGCACTGTTGTATAAGAAACAATTTAACATAGCAGCGTTGGAAGATATGAGTTTTCAAGTTTTTCTTAAAGGTATCAATTGAACCACATTCTCTGAGCTCCACAGGCAGTCAGTCCAAAATGATGAAAAGAACGGGCACCAGCTTTTGTTTTAATTTTGGGGATTTTAAGAATTGTTTTGTCAGTTGAT